>CAUYPK010062334.1:0-67281 GCA_963574355.1 Loris lydekkerianus | reverse complement strand
AATATATTAAACACATAATATAACATGCTCAGTCAGGTGTTTTTTGTTACCTTGTTCGCCACCCCTGCACTAGACTGTTTATTGCAGCTCAATTTATAATCACCAAAATGTGTAAACAGCCTAAATGCTCACGAACCCAGGAATGGATTAACAAGCTATGGTATATGTACACCATGGAATACTATTCAACCATTAAAAAATGGAGACTTTACATCCTTTGTATTAACCTGGATGGAAGTGGAACACGTTAATCTTAGTAAAGTATCATAAGAATGGATAAGCATGAATCCTATGTACTCAATTTTGATATGAAGACACTTAAGGTCCTAGTACACTGTGGGGGGTGGGGGAAGGGGAGAGGAGAGAGAGGGAAGGAGGGAGGGGGTGAGGGTTGGGGGAAAGGAAAAGCAGAGAGAGGGAAGGAGGGAGGGGGTGAGGGTCTCAGTGTGTGACATACCTTTTGGCAGGCAAGACACAATTATAAGAGGGACTTTACCTAACAAATGGAATCAGTGTAACCTGGTTTCTTAAACCCTTAATGAATTCTCAACAATAATATATATATATAAGAAAGACTGAAAGAATTTTGAGTAACTAACCCAAGAATACTCAACTTGGAAGTGGCAGAATCAGGATCTGAATATATTCTTCTGCCAGCAGGATTCTCTGAGTTTAAACTGCAACTTTATTGAAACTGTACTAGCAGATCCCACACCTACTTTTTCATGAAATTATCAAAAACAAAAGGACCTTATAGGTAGCAATTGTTATTCTATTCTCAAATAATGGAATTTAGGCACCAAATCCTTATGTGACTTCTCTGTGGCACAGAAGTAGTTAGGTGAAAATTCAGAAATTTGGGGGCTGAATCCAGAATCCAGAACCCTTCAGTCCAGAATAGCCTGGGGCTATTTCTCCCTCCATATCTGGCATCATTATGAGATAGAATTGGGGGTTAGTGTAGATTTTATTTCTCCACAAACAAGAGACTGTTAAATTGTGCAAAGGTTTATAACAAGTGAGAACCCCCTGTCCCATGCCAAAATACTCATCTACACAGTTACCAAACAATATTTATTGTACTGAGCATGGATGAGACAATGTCAAGGACCTTAGAGTATACCATAGGCACACAGCAAAAGATGGGTCTCTAGTCCCCTGGTGCATACTGGAGCCCCCAGATGCCATCTTTCCCAGACACATTTTCCCAATAGCGATGGAAAACAAAATCTTTTTTTACTCTCAGTAATTTCCTTCTAACATTTTCAACTGAAATCCTATTGCCTTTGACATAGCCAGGCTGCTTTAGGGTTCTGCAGAGCAGTAACCCCAATTAGGCCAATATTAGTGACTCTTTGACAGATACCCTTGACCCTTCCTTCAGTACTCTGGATTAGCAGCTTGTCCTGAGCAACTCCAGATGCACAGACATGTTCCCCAATGTCATCCCGAGGGCAGACACCTGCTCAGCAAGTCTATTTGGACTTCCCTTGGGATAACTTGATTTCTACTGGGAGATTACTATCTAGGTTGTATGGATGGGCTGTATATTTCATCATTTCTATTTCCTTGAAGGGCTGCTGAAGGGAGATTCCTTGAAGTGGTGATGGGAGCACATTTTGTGTTTTTGGCTACCCTGACTATAAGGGTACTGAAAGAAGCAGTACAGAAGAAGTACTGAAAAGAAGCAATCAGGTGGGATGACTGGTCATTAGCAGTTTCCAGTTGACTTTGCCAAGCTCAGAAGAGCTATGACCTAACCTCTGCTTTAAGGAGTCTACATGCAAATGTAAACAATCAGTTCTCAAGGCCAGTATCCAACTCTGGTGTCCTGGTGCCCTCTGCATTGTAATGTATATCTCAATATCTTGGTAACTGCTGGAGAGAGACTCTAAGTTGAGATGACTGGTACTGATTGCAACCTCAACAGAAGGCAGGGTTCATATTTGCACAACTTTTTACAGTTGATGAGATCCTACTACTTCCCATACCTCACTCAATACCCATGATAATATTAAAAGGCTAATTTTATTAATGTAAGGTCACAGATTAAGAAATTAAAGCACACAGTTAATGGCAGAACTAGGGCTATCCACTAGGTCTATCTATCAACTACCAAATAATTCTCCATCTTCTACTTTATCATAAGATATTTTTAATATAATGATAAGATCTCACTTGAAAGTTTCTTGCTGGAATTTATATAAATAAATTAATAAATGCATATATTTAAATATCCCTCTCTGTATATCTATTTCCATATATATATACATACATGTGGCATCTAGCACTATGCATGGCATAAACTAGTCTCTTAGTAAGAAATAGCTTTTAGAACATATATAAAATAGCATAGTATAACTATCCATGGTTTCTGAACTCAAGTCAACTGAGATAATATACTGACCTTGGATCAGTTATTTAATCTTTTTTTGATATCAGTTTTCTTATCTAAAAATGAAATAATGTTTTAAAACTTTCTAAGGTTAGTATGAGAGTTTTATAGATAGAAAATAGGAATTTGTTCCCCAACACTGAGGTGTAAGAAAACCCACCACTTTTGCAAGGTGGAGGGAGGTGAGCGGAGTCTCACTTCCTCTCTTGGCTATATGGAAAGATTCAGAAGACTTCAATGGCACTTGAAAAATGAAAACATATATTCTTAAGTCCATAGCTGACTAAGGTATAAAATGAAAACATTTTAATTTACAACAGAGAACTCTTTGATGTCTTGCTAAGTGTGAGCACTGGATTATTTCAAAATGGTCCCAAGGCTTTGACTCTCAGTCATCGATTTTATGGCATCCATGTACCACCCATCAAAGGTCTTGGCACTCTTCAGGTGCTGCATGGGTCCTGTCACTGTGGGGCCTGCCACAGTATGATCTCCCACCCCAGGCTCTAGGATAATAACCTTCATTTATTATAGGGGCAGTTCTGTTTCCTTCTCCACTCTAAATTCTAGCCTCCCTCAACAAGGTCCTCAAACAAATATCCCGAGTGTGAAGGCAGTAAAGGGGCATTTTCTAGATGCCTTCTCTTTTCAAAGATGCCACACAAAAACTTTTAATAACACCCTCAAGAGGAGAGAACATATACTTGGATGCATTTTTCCCAAACTTCTGTTAAGTTTTCAATAAGTTTTCCTGCCAAGAAGGAGGAAGAGGAGAAGGAAGAGGAAAAGAAATAATATATGTAAAGTGTGAAGTACAATATAGCATATTGTAAACATTTAAATGATTGTATAATTACTGTACTATTGCAGTTTCACACTGCTCATATCGTCCTGTGATGCTTTAGTACTTCCTTCCTATTCACTGCTAAAATAGGGGCATGATATTAGAGTAAGAAACTATGATATAACCACTATCTCACAAGGACAATGACCAGTTTCTCCAAAATGAATAGAAATGAGGTCTTGAAACCTCATCTGGGTCTTTTCATGCTAATCTCTCCTCTGTTTTTTCAATGTAGTTTGGCTTGGCTCAAGAAAGGGAATTTGGCATATAGTGATATGGAGCAATATCATTTGTGCAAGTATCATAAATGTAATGTTAGCAGCTCCAAAACATCAGTTTTTTAAAATAATAATACATTCTAATAAACCACAATTCAGTCCTGAAATGCAAGGATGGTTCAATACTGAAAATGTTGGTAACTACATTACATCATTACATTACATATGATTGAAGGAGAAAACCAAATAATCATGTTAATGAAATTAACCATCCTGTTCTTATTAATTTGGAAATAGTAGAGAAGGAATAGAAGGGTAGTTATAAAATGGTAAAGAATATCTGAAGTCAATTTCAAACACTTAAATACCACGTACTTTACTATTAAGTTCAAGAACAAGATACAGATGTCTACTATCTCCTCTCATTATTTAACTTTATTTAAGAATTTTAAGTCAGTTAAATAAAGTAGAAAGTGAATTATCTATTAAAAATAGAGATTTAAAAGTGAATCATAATTTTTTGTGTCTTAACTCTGAAAAAAATTGAAAACTTAATAGAATTTAGAAAGATTACTAGCTAAAAATAAACAAAATTAATAACTTCTCTTATAATTCTAGTAGGTAATTTAAATGTTAGTAGAAAAAAAAAGAGTAAATTCACTGTATAAGTCAAACAATGTAAGACACCTAAAACTAAATTTAATAGCACCATATGCAAAAAAATTCAAAGTTTGTATAGACCTAAATGTAAAAGATATAAATATGTAACTCTTAGAAAAGATCGGAGTAAATTTGTATGACCTTGGGTTAGACAAAGCCTTCTTATCTATGACATCAAAAACATAAACAACAAAGAAAAAATATATAAATTGAATGTTAGCCTATAGAACTGGATCAAATTGGTAACAAGAGATATCCCTTCCAGATTTGAATGAGAAACTGAGACACAAAGTAGATCCAGACTTTGAGAAAATCACTTTTGCTTCCATGTTCGAGGATGAATTGGAGTCAGGAACTTTGAACAGTGAGAAAAGCTGGGAGTATTGGGTTAGTCTCTGGCTGATGATAGGTAGCACCAACCAAGAGGAGAGGTGTGGTCAGTAGAGTTTCATGCTTTGGAGAGATTAAGAAGAATATAGCATCCTTCAAGAGCCACCATTTGGGCAATTGAGCCATCATGAGGACATATTTAATACATAGAGTGGTAGAGTCTAAAGGAAATATAGAGTTATTCTCAACATCCTCCTTAAATAAAAAATTTATTCTAAAGTCCTGCCTCTCTGACCTTTGCTGCAATGAGTAGATAAGATTTACATTAAAAGATAATGTATAAATCTGAAAAGCTCATGGCAGTATGCTTCACTAGAATGATGCCCTTTGGACAGAAAAATTCCAGCTCTGACACTCAAAAGTATTGTAGGTCTGGGCAAATTACTTAAACTTAAGAATTAGCTTCCATTTTACCATAGTATGGTTGGTAACCTCTCCCAGGAAAGTCTACAGTGTGGATGAGAAGAACCTTACTCAGATGTGCAGCTTATGGGTGCAGCTCTCTCTTCTCATCCACTCTTCAGGGATGACTCTCATGCTTCAACCCTCAGCCTTCTATGCAGGTCCTCATGATCTCTGCTGCTGAAATCTATCACTTTGAGCTCATTGTTCTCAGCACATATATAAAAATAAATTATCTATGGTATTTTCTCAATCTATTGCTAGTTAAATTCAGAGCCTCATCTCTACTTCTCTTCATGGTCTATCTTATTTAGCAAACCGAAATCTGCTTCTTTAACCCAAGTGATACCTTGCATAAGTTCAGAGATATTGCTAAAATAAGAATACTTAATGCTGACTCCCTCCGTCTAAAGTGCCCATGCTCTCTTTTCAAATGTCTTCAATGACAGATTCGCAGAGTCCACTTTCAGAGCCTGCCTGTCCATCACTGTCTGTCTCCTAAGGATAGTCAGCAGACGACCAAGGGTGGCTTTCAGCCTAGTGCCAGCTAGACTTGTGACTGATGTTCTTTGTTTGAGAAGGAACCAGGCTGGGCGCAGAATGGTTCTTGGCAGACTACAGGAGGGATGAGTCAAGGCAAAAAGCAGAACTGAGCCATGGTGAACTTTAGTCACCAGAATGGCATTTGCCATTCAACAAACATTTGTCAAGCTGTGCTGCAACTGCTACTTTCCCATGTGTCATTTCACCAAAGCTTCAGGTACCCCATGAACAGGCATTATCACTTTGTTTTACAGACAAGATCAGACACAGGGTAATCTGTGTTAGGTAATCTTCTGTTAGGCTCCCAGATCATCATTGTTAAAGATAGATTTGAACTGGGGTCTTTGGATTAGGAATAGTTTCTTCCACATCACAGATTCTCTGCTTCAAGTATGAAGTATGTTAATGAATCCTGTCTACATTTGCCTGAGAAGGTCACAGGTTGAAGAGTGTGAGATTTATAATCTTAGGGTTGTGCTTTTCTTAGGGTGATCTCCCCTCTCCCATCCCCTGGCTCTTCATGATCATTCTTAAATTTTGCAGGGATTTCCTAAACACCGTCTGTGTGCCTGACATCATGCTGTCCTCTGGTAATACAGAGAAGACCAAACACTAGAACATGGCCTTTACCAACACAATAACTTGGAGGCTAGCAGAGAGTATATCCAACCTGTGTCTGAACTAAGTGGAAAAGCAGGAGTGCAGCTGAACTTTCTTTCGGTCCTATGTAGACAGGGTGTTGCTTAATAAATGCTTACAGGGAAGCTGAGGACTCGTTTTCTATCTGGAAAAGGAAAAATATCTCAGTTCCATTGAAAATTAAATAAATAAACCTCCTCTACCTCTGAGTCCCCAGTTTGCCTGGGCAGCACCACCCTTTATCTGTGCCCAAGCTGGACACTGAACAGCCATCCTAGTCACACCATTGCCATCATCGCCCCTGTCCCAGCATTCCCAAGACCCATGGATTCTACCTCCCTAACCACTCTCCAACCTGGCACCCCATCCTCCCTCCTCACTCCAAGAGATTTGGTTTCCTCGCTTACTGCTGCAACAACCACAGCTCCACACTCTCTAGCTCCCCATGAGATCTTGCATTCCTACCTTGTGCCTCTGCTCACATCCTTCCCACCCACTTTCTACTCTGACCATTGCCATTGGGGTCTGGACACTGCCCTCTGCTGCACCCCTGCCCTGTTTCTCATTGCCCTGGGCTTCTCTGACATCAGGAAGTAGGGCATCCCTGGGAACCTGCTCAGCACCTATGCTTAGACCAATCCCAAAATGCACGGTAATTTTCATCCCATGGGCAATTCGTAACCAGTGGGGTAGGGAAGCAGGCGGATTAGTGACCCCTTTCCAATCCTCAGAGAGACAATTTTGAAGGACTTTCTGTGTGGTCCTCAGAAAGTCCCTGCAGAATCCAGCCTCTATTGCCCACAGTGATCACCAGCTTTGGTGTGACATCCTGAGACCAGCTTTCCTCCTTTCACCATGTCCCAGCCCCCACTTATGTTCACTGATGTTATATCCAAAAAGCAACTGGCCACCCACCATTGCTTTAATACTCTGCTTTTCAGGGAAAACTTTGGCTGGGACAGCTCCTTGACTAACCTGCAAACACAGCAGTTCCGCTGCTCTGTTCTTTTTATTGGGCTTCTGTTTAAGACTGCTTCCAAACAGAAGGTTCCACTGCTGAAAGGAAAGGAGACAGAGAAGGACAGGAAGGAAGAAAAGAGGGAGGGAGGGAGGATTGGATGGAAACCAGTGGCCTATAAGACAACATCTATACTTTGTACATGGCATTCATGTCCATGAAGTAACTCCTCACCCTTCCAACAGCTGGCAGATGCTCTAGAAAGAACTCAGCCTTCACATCCACCCACATCAAGCTGCCACCATCTTCTAAGAAGGCCATAGCATCTCATTCCTCCTAGCCAGTTCTGCGTCGGCTCCTCTGCCTGATGGGCTCTTAGTCGTCTTTCAGGTTCCAACCCACATGTCACATTCCTGCTGGCACTTTCCAAGTGTTCCTCTTCCATCTTCACTGCACATCGGCTGCCCCACTTTAGTGGCTTGGGACAGTGTCTTGTCAGTCATCACTGCTGTCATCACATTCGGTAACATTCACTGAACTCTTGCAGTGGGCTGGGAGCTCTGTTGACTGCTTCACAGGGGCTGTCCCACAAAAGCACTATAAGAAGCATATAATTATGATACAAGTAATATAGGTCCAGAGGGAGAAACTGGGGCTTTGGGAGGCCCGGGAGCTTGTGATGCTGCTGAGTGTTCCTGCAGGATTTGCACAATTGTGGGATTATTTGTGCATCCTCTTTCTCATCAGACCTACTGGTGTTTTGGGGGCAGAGTTTGAGTCCTATATAGCTCTGTGATCTCATTAAAGAATAGCCTAGCACAGATTCCAGCACAGAGTGGGTGGAAGAAAGTATTGGTTCATGTGATAAGGTTACACCCAGCCTAGAAGAAGAAGGCCCCCTGGTCTCAATCAGATGCCCCTCCAGCCCCCGCCCAAGCTTCCCTCCCCTCTATACTATACTACCCCCCAAGACTAAACTTGGTGCCTCCTCACTGCTTTGAAAGGTCCCGTTTTCTTTAAGGATTATTCCTTTAAGGATAAGGATTATTATAGGGTGGTGCCTGTGGCTCAGTGGGTAGGGCACTTGTCCCGTATACCAAGTGTGGCAGGTTCAACCCGGCCCCGGCCAAACTGCAACAAAAAAATATCTGGGCACTGTGGTGGGCATCTGTAGTCCCAGCTACTTGGGAGGCTGAGGCAAGAGAATCACCTAAGCCCAAGAGCTGGAGGTTGCTGTGAGCTGTAACTCCATGGCACTCTACCGAGGGCAACAAAGTGAAACTGTCTCTTAAAAAAAAAAGAAAAAAAAAAAAAAGAATTACTACTGTAAGGCTTGCTACACCTAATTTAATTCTCAGATGAGCTGCTGAGCTTCTGTTGTCATAGCTGATAATATTGTATTTTCTAGTAGTCTCTTGCCTTTTCTGGCAGCCCCTGAGGGTCTCCAGGGAAAGGTCCTATGTGGCATTGCCTCTGCCTCCCAGCCTCCTGCCCAGGCTGGGCACCAATGAGGAGCAAGTGGCCTGTGTTTTCCCCAGCTGAACCTTGGTCCTGTGGTCCTATGGTTAGTCTCAGGGCTGACCTTCACATCTCAGGCCTGTCTTTGTATCCGGTTTCTCCCAGTAGCTCAGGTTTATAAATAAGAAACAAGCAGAGCAAATAAAACATTATCTCACTGGTGGTTGAGTCAGCTGCTCCAAAGTCTCAGAAGATGGGGAGCTGAGCACAGCCTGTGGTGGAGCTGCCATCAGGTACTTGGGGAAAGAGTTGGTGTCTGCAGTCAGTGGCGCCACCTTCACCGGCATCTGCACCCCCAATCTGCCTCTACTGGTCAGCCAGTCATGATGGACACCCCCAGTGATGCCCCCCTGGGGCCACCAGCTGGCAGCTCAGTATCCTCAGGGCTGGCACAAGGATTACTCAACTTGATAAATGGAGCTGTCACATTAGCTACTTTCTATCCATCATCTCACTTCCCACAAATGGCCTTAGAGGTAGGTTTGCGAGCCCCACCTCACGGCCAAGGGAGGAAGCCCAGAAAGTTAAGGGATGTGCCTATAGTCAAATAAGTCAAAGAATCTGGACTTGACACACAGTCATCTGTCCCAGGTTTCTAAATTTGTCCCAATCCAACCCCACCGAAAAGACATGATGACCTCAGAGCTAGTAGCCAGCTTCTCAGGCCTCCCTGCGCTCTGCTGGGGGCATTTGAAAGGATGGAACAGGAAGCTTTAAGAAAAGGTATCAGCTGTGTTTCTTGAACCCCAGCCCATCTGTCGTTGAGCTAGACTGAAAGGAACTCTGGCCTGGAAGTCAGCCAGCCTGGGTGCGAGATCCCTGGAATCCTTTAAGGCAAAAGCACTGTGTGTGCTCAGCAGAGCCACCTCCCTTCTCTGGGCTGCAGCCCCTGGGAAGCTGAGTAAGTTTGAGATGAGCCCTGATACCAGGCAACATATACAGCCATGACTTCTTGTCCCATATTGGATGTTAATATTTTAGAGCAACCTCAATATTTTTACCTCTTCTGAACATCCCGTAGACACGAAACTTCAATCAACACGCAAATTTATGCAGCCCCCACAGAGCAAAATGCAGCATAAGGGGAGGTTTAGCAAGGCAACCTCCAGAGCCTGGCTCTTCCCAGTCACATGGATTTTTCTCCCCTCCTGGGGCCATCATAAAGATGCAGAAATGCCAAGAACTGTGTGCCCTTCTTCTAGTTTTCTCATGTGTTTCAGAATTTGGCTCTCCCTAGCATTTCCTTCTCCAGACATGATTCAGAGAAGAAATTTCATTATGTCTTGACGTTTTCCTTCCAGTCTGAAAATCTTGCATGTGGGCCTATCCTGGGGCTCCCTTACTGTTTATTTAGTAACTAATTAG
Organism: Loris lydekkerianus; assembly: GCA_963574355.1. Taxonomy (NCBI): domain Eukaryota; kingdom Metazoa; phylum Chordata; class Mammalia; order Primates; family Lorisidae; genus Loris; species Loris lydekkerianus. The sequence goes on along the minus strand of CAUYPK010062334.1, from coordinate 57,349 downwards.
TGCTTGTAGAAGAGCAAGTGTAGCTTCAAGGTTGCTGCCAAGACCCGCAGCATCCAATTATCTACTGGAGGTGTGAGGGGTGGGAGACAGTCCAAAGTCTAGCAGAGTTTGACAAAACAAGGTCATGTTAGGCTTCAGGTGGAAGGAGGGAAGGTAGGGAAGGGAGAGAAAGTAGAAAGATGTAGGGTAAAGAGTCTGGGTACCTTGCAAGGGACAAGTTTAATGGAATCAGAAGAAAATTCAGACTTAAAGTCATGGGAGTGATCACTTCTCCTTCCCTCCCTTCTGTTTACCAACATTATAAGTCTTGCTTTAGCTATAAGTTTAAGCACATTTGAGGTATTGGGGAAATGTTATTGATATAAATTAATTCAATTTGTATTTGCTAAATGAACACCCTTTCTGGGCAATACAGCATCAAGGATACAAAGGTGAATGAGAGATGGCCCCTGGACAAGGACAGGAGATGTAAGACAAATGAGAGAAACTACGGAAGAAGAGGAATGAGGTGGAAGGGAATGCATCCAGTTTGGGCTGAGGCATTAGGGACGGCTTCCTGGAGGAGGAAGCATTTGAGATGGGATTTGAAGAGTGAGCCAGAACTGAGGGAGAAGAGAAAGCATGGAAAGGCTGTCCAGACTGCACTGCATGGCCCGGAGAGTGAGCACATCATTCAGCTGTGTGCCCTAAGTGCCTCTCTTGTCTTGTCCTAGTCCCAAAGCATGGAAGGACAAAGTAGCTCTGCTGGATCAAGAAACTCAAGCAGCTGCAGATGAAGGAGGTGGAAGTAGAACACACTAACACAGATGAGACGGAATCTTGTCAGGCTGAGCACTTGGGACTTTATACTCCAGACCTTCACCACCCAGTGTGGTAGCTACTACCTACATGTGGCTATTCAAATTAATTGAAATTAAGTGAAATAAAAATTTAGTTTCTCAGTGCTACAAGCACTTATTTTGAGGACTTAATAAACTTGTATGTCTATTGTCTATCCTACTGGGTGGTACAGATAGAAATCATTTCCATCATCACTGAACATTCTGATGAAGAGCACTCTCTAGACAATAAGTGTCAGAGAAGGCTTGCAACATGAAAAGTAAGAGGGTTGGACTTGTGTTTAGGAGTCAGTGTGAAGGTCTGGCTGCAGGAGGATGAGATTACAGGAGCCTGTCCTGGTACTTCCTTGAAGAAGATGGAGAAGAGATGGGCTAGGAGATGAGTGCTATCCTCTGGTTCTCCAGGTGACTTTTGTAAGGATGGACAAGGCAACTGGATAAGTGATTTCCTTTTGGTGCTCCTGGTGACTTTGACAAAATTGAGATGAGAAGGGGTCAGAGCCAGGTTTTCTCCAGGGCTGTTGCCTTCTGCAGCTGATGGGCTCCAATGCGTCTCCTCCATTGATAGGGTTTCCTCTTCTTTCTCTGGCACTGCAGATTTCTGAAGCTTACGCAGGTTTAGAGGAAGTCAGACCCAGAATTCCTGAGTTCAAATCCCATGGCAGTACTTCCTAGCTATATAAAATATAAAAGTTTTAAAACAATTCTTTTCTTCTGCTTCTTCATGTGTAAAATGGGGACACTAATAGCACTCTGTCATGAAGTTATCACAGGTCAAATGGAATAATATATTTAATGCACTTCAGACAGGACCTAGCACATCATAAGACCCAATAGGTAAGGGCTTGTGGCACCACCAAAAAGCAGTGGGGCCTTAAGGTTTATTGCATGGATTCTAGACCCATATGGATTCTGCCTCAGTCATTTCCTGATGTTGACCTTGGAAAATTGATTTCAATTCTCTGTGCTTCCATTTCCTTATCTCTAAAATGAGGATACTTGCCTGTACAATAGTATATGCTTCATGAACTTACCCTGAGAGTGCCATGTGACTGCAACTCTCCAGCCTCCCCTGAAGCAACAAGAGACCCTCCCCTAAAGTCCACCTCAAAATCCTTCAGTCTCCACTTGAAATTTGTCAGTTTGTGGAATTAGAATATCTCATCCATCTCTTGCCAATTCCTTTTTGTTTGTTACCTAGTTAAAATATCTGTATGTAGAATGCAGAATTGAATATGTAGGATCAAGACAGGTGTGTTCCCAGCAGAAATAGGGATCAAGGATGGTCACCATCAAATTGAGGAGGTGAAAGGTCATTGTTGAAATCTTGATTTCATCTAAACTTCCATAGCCTTGGGCAAGAGATGTAACTTCTCTAAACTTTAATTTATTTCTTTGTAAAATGGAACCAATCATGTCATCAAACTTGCTAAAAGATTCACAGGAGATAATATAGAAGAGAAATTTCTGTGCAAATGTTTGCTACTATTGAGGTTATTATTACACAAATACCTTAGAAGGAATATACTCTGAGCATTCTTAGATGCCTTTGACTTAACTGCAATAGCCCTTGATGTTGTGATCTCATGGAACCTTATGAAAGAAAACAGGTCCAACCCATGCCACCTAATTTCTGTTCTTGGTCTTGCAGAGGAAAAAGACTTCAGTCTCCTCTTCTATGATCTTCACCCATGAAAAAAAGACCTCAATGGAAGCAGAACACCTTCATTTTAAGAAAGGAAGATGAAAGACCTGGGATCCTGTGAGGTGCCCTCTTGATGTGGTGCTTCCAGTCTGTGTGCTTGCTGTGTTTTGGTTTCTCCATCCTCAGCTCAGGGTTAAAGATTTAGTTGTGGGACTCACAAAGAACTAGCTACATACCCTCACTTTCCCCAGATGGCACTAGGATGACATGAAGATGATGGCTCACCAATAATAGGAGGCCTATCTCTTAGATTCTGCTCTTACCAATGGAGCCTGCCAATGTGAACAATGATCAGCCAGGAGGTGCTTTTCCTAGGAGGCCACTTTTCTTACTTAGAAAAAGCTTTGAGCCAAATAAAAGACCTAGTTTGTAGTTCCAGCTCTGTCAATATCTCCCTCTGCAGTCTCTGGTAAATCACTACCACTCTGGACCCTCAAGTGTTTTAAACTCTGATGCTGTAAGATGTTATATTTTTTTCTTCTCTGTAGCCCTTGAAAATTGTCCTGAAGCATATTCTGTCCTCTCTGCTTAGATTGGGTTGTATACCTGAGCTGGACTGTCAAAGCTAGAGTCTGAAGCCCCCCCAGGTGTGTCAGGTTTTGTGAGGCATAAAGATAAACTAATGAAGTTTAGAAAAAATAGGGCTTCAGTTAATTATTTTGTTACATAGAGTAGAGGTGTATGTTAAGCTGCTTCCTAAAAAAATGTAGACGATAATTTATTCCAATCCAGTTTTCCATTTCTCATTTTACTCTAATCAAGGCAAGACCAAGACTATTTGGAAGTCCATGTTGAATAGTACCTAGGGAAACAGTCTAAGAAGAGCATGATGAAAAAGTCAGACTCTGGAGTAAGAACTGACTGAAGTCGTCTTTTTCTCTACTTACGAGCTGTGTGACCTTAGTAACATAGCTTACCCTCTCTAACTCTCAATTTTCCATTTACATGATTATAACACCAATGGTCGGTGTTACTTCAAGAACCATTTATTAAAGAAAACATAATTATAACTTAAAAATGAATTGTAACCACTCATAGTGACTTTCTTCCAGGGCACTGTATGAAAAGAGAGAAAAAAAGGAGTGGCTGAAAAGTGGAGAAACCTGATAAACACTCCCTCAGCCAGATGATCACACTTAACCAAGACCAGTGATAAATACTATTGATAGTGGGCACCACTGATATGATGGGACCAGCATGGCCCTTTACATCTGTGAGATCCTCCTCTTAAAACCCACAACCCCAGTTTCATCATGAAAAAAACATTACATTTTAATGAAGGGATGTTCTACAAAATGGCTGACCAACATTCCTCAAAGCTCTCAAGGTCATCAAAAACAAAGTCTAAAACTCTCAAAGCCAACAGAAGCCTAAAGACAGTTAAATATAATGTGGTGACTTGGATGAGATCCTGAAACAGTAGGTAAAAACTAAAGAAACTTGAATAAAATGTGGATGTTAGTTAATAATAATATATCAACATTGGTTCACTAATTGTAACAAATGCCCCAAACTAATGTGAGATATTAATAATAGAAAAAAATTGAGTTTGGGTGTGTGGTGGGGAGGAGCATGTGGGAACTCCACCATCTTCTCATTTTTCTGTGAATCCAAAATGATTCTAAAGAAGAAAACTCATTTTAAAAAATGTAATTATAATAGTCATCTTCTGCAAAGACTCATTTATTTAACACACATATGTGAAGTGTGTTCTAGGCCTTGAGCTGGGTTATAAGTATGAGAAAGAAGATGTGGTCCTGACCTAATGAGCTTCAAGCCTAGCAGGGGTCAGCCAAGTTCCCCTTTGTCTGTGCTATGGCAGAGACGGGCAGAGCAGGCCATGTGGAAGCCAACCTGGCCCTGCTTCTGTCCACAGAGGTGCCATGAAGGAGAAGGCTTTGTGTTCAATCTTACAGGAGAGCAGGTGTCCACCAAGTATTTGGGGACTGAAGGCTTTCTGGGTACAGAGAACTGTGTGGTAAAAGAATTGAGAAGTGAGGGGCCAGCGTGTGCTCAGGAGCAGCAGGGAGAGGGCTGTGGAGGGGCCTGGGGAGTGGTAGTAAGCCAGGAGAGGCAGAACTTACGGATTCCATGAGTATTTTTGAGTACCTACTATGTGGTTGGCATTGTGCTAGAAGCTACATAAAGGTGAGAAAGACATACGTGGTCCCTGCCGTCAAGAAGAAGGAATAAGACAAGACAAAGTTATCCCAAATGAGGGTGTATTTAGAAATGGGTCACTGGCCTGAAAGACATGAAGGTGGAATTAACAGTGAATAAGTGTCCATGGATATGTGGGGAGGGTGAAGCTGTGGCTGTATTAGATTTCTAGACCCACAAATGGTTTCAAACCTGGTGGCTTAAAAACAATAGGAATTCATTATCTTGCAGTTCTAGAAGACAGACATTCCCAATCAAAGCAGTAGGGCTGCACTCCTGCCAGCTCTAGGGAGAAATCTTTCCAGCTTCTGGTGGCTATCAGCGTTCCTTGGCTTGGGGGCTTGGGTGGCTCACTCCAATCTTTGCCTTCATTTTCACATCACTGGATTCTTCCTGTGTGTCTTTGAGTTCTCTCCTTCTATAAGGACATCTGTCATTGGATTTAGGGCCAATGAGTTAGGAGAATTCTGAATCACAAGTGGCCAGGGTGAGAGGGTCAGTCTCAGAAGACTCCCTCTGACCTCCAATCCTTTTCTCAGCTCAGAACTCTTCTTTTCACCTGTCCCCTGCTCTGGAAAGTATAGGCTGGGTGCATTTCAATAGCTACCAGCCTTGCTAAGGAGATATTGCACGCCATGGGAAGAAGCCCTTTGTTCTTGGCTATTTCAGTGTCATTCAGCCAGCGTGGTAGCAGCTTTATAGTGCCACAGTGAGCCTAGGTCTCAATGCCAACTTCTAGTTTCGATGCAACATGCCCCATCAGGCCCCATTGTGAGCTGCCAGCTTATGGCCTTGAACGAGCCCTGCCCAGTTTTGTCTTGAGTTACTGAGGCAGCTGGGATGTTGAGGTTTAAGCTCAGGTCTGAAGTCCAGGGAGATGAGGTTGAATCCCATCTCAGGCTTTTACTAACCAGGTAGCCTTGGGAAATTCAGTTGGCATCTTGAAACTTCAATTTCTACTCTAAAATAAAAATGAAAAACACAACTTCATAGCAAGGTCATGAGACTCAAATAAGACAATGAATGCATTTGAAACTGTTTTGTGTTTTACATGGAGAAGGAAGTATTAGCAGTACTGAGTCACATCACAAACTCATTTACTCTACAGTGACAGCTGCATGTCATTGTCACATCCCATGGAGATATCACCATGAAGTAAGCTCCAAAAATGGAAAGAAACAAAACTCAAATTTGTCTCCCTATAAAAAGCCAGCCTGCCTTGGAAACTTGACCCCCCTTGAAAACATACTAAAATGAACATGGAAGAAAAAAGAGGAGGGGGAAAAATGCCTGAGTAATTAATCAGCATTTCGTCTACCTCATCTAGCTTTAAAGGACATTCAAGATCAACATCAGGACATTCAGGATCTGCCGCGACAGATCCTGGCCTCTCGGACCTGACATCCTCCGTGTCTGCTGTTCACTCACTGCAGACTGGTCTCAATGAAGGTACCTGTTTGTGGTAATGAGAACCATCTGGGCCGGTGGCTGCTGTCAGTAAAAATAGCCGACATGGCCTATGTAGCCAGACACAAACGTCAAGCTAAGAGAAGATGACAAAAACTGTGTGAAAGGAGGGAAAAAAGGTTTCAAGAGACTAGAGACAGAAGCCTGTTTGACCGTGGAAGAGTCTTCAGAGAGTCAGGACTTGAAGCCAAGGGTCTTATCCCCAGCAGAGACAGTGCCAGCCTTCCCCAGCCTGGTTTCCACACTGTCATGCCCCAGTGGAGAGGGAACAGAGAGGATTCTGTCTGGGAACAGAGCCAGACTCAGCACACACCCAGGAGGTCTCTCCAGGACGTGCGTGAGCCAACGGTCTTCTCCTGCCTACCATCCCAATAAAGAGCAAGGGCCTAAAAGGAACTATACAAGGAGATTAGTCCAGAATTTTTTTTTTTAAAGTAAGCACACATTTTAGGATTCTTTTCAAATGGATCATGTTTTTTAGCATAATAGAGCATGGATTTGAAAATTGAGACACTCAATTTAAATCTCACAATAAATTCACCTGGTATGTCAACATAAGCAAGTTATTTAATTTCTCAGAGTGTCAGTTTATTAGTCTGCAAAATGGAAGTACTATGACCAATGGTTATTGTGAAGAGGACATAAACTGATGTCCTCACACTTAGTAGAATATCTTATTCCTTCCTTTCATTCGTTCAACAAATATTTATTAAGTGCCTACTAGGGGCCAAGCACAGTTACAGAGAAATGAACCAGTGAATCAAGCAATAAAAATGAACTGTTTTCACAAGGCTTACATTCTAGTTCTTAAGTAAAACATACAGAATGTTGGAAGATGAAAATCTCTATGGAAAAAAATAAAGCAGTGCAGGAGGACGGGGAGGCAGCGATTAGAGGTATGATTTTACACGCGGGGGTCTGGGAATGTGAGCAAAGTTTGAAGGAGTGAGAGGGCAAGACATGGAGCTAGGTGGGAGCAGAGGAGACCACGGGGGCAAAAGTCCTGATCAGGAGAGGGCAGGGGTCACAGCAGCAGCAGACACTAGTGAGGCAGGACAGAAGGGAGCCAGAGGTCGGGGAGCCATGCTGCATGCTGGCCTGGGAGGACTATGATAAGAACGTGGATTTGTCTCTGTTCCAGTGGAAAGTCTTCAGAAGGTTTTGAGCAGAAGAGTGATGGGATCAAATATGTGTGTGTGTGGATAGATAGATAGATAGATAGATAGATAGATAGATAGATAGATAGATATAGAATGATACTGGCTGTCATGTTGAGTTTTAAATACAGAAGCAGAGACTAAGCATGAACCTGTTGAAAGCATCCCTGTGAGAGCAAAAAGGGTCTTGAGTTGTGGTGATATATTGAAGGTGGTGAGCAGTGGTGGGGTTCTGGAATATGTAGAGAGGGCCACAGAGTTTGACTGTGTGCTGGGGGCAGGGAGAGCATGTGGAGAAATACTTCAAGGTTCTGAGCCAAGCAACCAGAGGTGCTAATCCCAGAAATGGGGATAATTGTAGGCAAAGAAGGTTGGGAAGAGGAGATTGGGAGTTCAGTGTTTAAGACAGTGGTTCTCAACTTTCCTAATGCTGCAATGCATTTTCATTGTTAAAAAGGGGTCGCAGATTGAGAACTGCTGGTTTAAGATATTTATTGTACATTCAAGGAGAGCTGTGTAGTACCCATGTAAAGGTATGATAGTTAGGATCACCAAACACTATGAGATCACCACGGGACTGAATGAAGATAGAAAAGAAAATGTAGAGATGGCTTTCCTTTCCGATTTCTAGGTCTTAAGTAGCCTTCTACATGATATTTTTCCAAATTCATGAGTTGCACCAAGAGTGAATATACTGAGTTGACACACAGTCCATAGAATGTGGACAAGAAATTATGTAAAATACATGGTGCTGTTATTATTTTACCTTCAAGAAAATTGAGAACCAGCCAAGAGAATTAATTTGTTCAGTGTCAAATAACCAATGACAAACAGAACAGGAATTCCAACCCAGGCACTCTGAACCCAGTTCTGATGTCCTTTCCACCACAGCATCTGCTCAGGGCTGTACTTACTTAGCATCTAAGGTCCAAATGTGTCTTTTGACCTTAACTTCTTTGTTATATCTCTCCAAGTTTGAAAAAATAACTAGGTCCCTTCTAGAACAGTGGTTCTCAACCTTCCCAATGCCACAACCCTTTAATACAATTCCTATGGGTTGCAACCCACGCGTTGAGAACCACTGTTCTAGAAGTTAAGAACTTTTGTTTTCCAAGCTAGGGGTATTATCAGTGTTAAGTAAAAAACATTATGAAAAACTGTCTTTGACAAAGTTTTTTGGGGGAAGAAAAAGAAAACAGAGAGGGAGGGGATGACAAACCCTGCCTTCTATTTCCCATAGGTACTCCCTGTCTTGTAGGCTCTAAATCATCTTCTCTGTTTCGGGAAGAGATGGATATAAGGCAGATACGATCTTCTCTGTCTTCTAATCTGGAACAAGGGATACAGAAAAGAAAATGATCTATATGGGGTCAGAGGGTGATTTGTGTCCATGACTTGGAAGAGGTCCTGGTTGCCTCACACCACTCCTTTTCCCTACGGCCGATCTAACATGCTTTATACAATGTGTAGGAAAACTGGTGAAGAGAAAACAATTTCTGATAATTTGCGAGGCATTTTTTATCCATTATGGATGCAAAACACTCTTTGAAAGAGCTACAGTGTAGGAGTATATGGCACACCTCCTGGGTGTGGGACTCAAATACAACTTTTCCTAACAAATGAAAACGATGTAACCTAATCATATGTCCTCTTATATTAATGGGGGGGAGGGCTTTTAACAATGTTAATACAACTGAAAACCAATGTCCAAATGCATGTTTCTGTTCAGCAAGCAATTTTTCTACAAAGATGTCATTGATAAGGCTAAGCACCAAAGTACTTGAGGACTTTTGCTTGTGAAACACTTGCTCGCTGTTCATTTGAATTAACTTATAATTATAAATATGTTTTGGCACTTACAAAAGAAAGAGCTACTATGCATGCTAAAGTTCATTTTAAGGATGAATGAGCCATGGATTAGAGAGATTAAATCGTTCTACAAGAGGGTTTTTTTTTTTAAACTACAATTTTATAAAGTAGGATTATAGTACTAAAAAACAAATGTAAATATACAGGACCCACAGCAATCAACCCCAGTCCTGTTCTGGCATCTCTATTTTCTGTGTGATCCTGAGTCTTACCTGTATCTGCCTTCTTTCTTTCTCTTGTTGGGAACCACCAAATGTTGTTTTTCTCAAAGGAATGATGTGAGCCTTTTCATGGCTGGCATTTCAAATGCCTTTCCAGTTTTCTGATGCAAGCAGGGCATGGCAAATGTTGGCTGGCTTGTGCTGAGCTGCTATTGCTGAACTACAGAGAGGAGGAGTAAGTTTATAACAGCAGGTGGGCTAAAAATCAGCACATGGTACCCCATAAATGCAGTAATGTACGCAGTTATGATCTAATAAAAAAAAAAAAAAAAGAAAAAGAAACAAAGTAACAGCAGGTAGGGTGAAGACCCCAGAGAACACTGAATGCCAAGCTCAGCTGTGCATATATCCAGCTCTAGGTAACAGGTAACCAGGGCAGCTCCTTGTCTAGCCCTGGGTTCTGCACTTCCATGCTGTTCTGCCTTACAGGAAGAAAAAGCTTGCTTAATAAATATAATAATGGCGCTAACACATCTTCATTGCAAAGCGCAGAAAAAACCCATGCCAACACTTACTGTTTTTAAAATTTGAAAACCGGACTTTCTTTCTTTCCACCCACATCTCAAGTCTTGTCATGGCTTTAGCCAAGGAAAACCAATTCTGACAGGGTCATTTCAGGCTTGTCCTGAGTCCAAAGTAGGAAGACAGGAAGTAGGAGGTGACATTTGATTTTTTGAGGTTTCCTGCTCAAATTTAAGACCAAGAAATGCGTGGGTCATTTGAGTCAGATGAACTGAGGCGAGGAGTCCATTGAACTTAGCCTGCATTTATTAACTGCTAGGAACTGGAGGAAGAGAGAAAGGCATTCGTTCCCGCTATCATCTGTCTTCTGTCTCAAGGGAAGGGATGAAAGAGAAATGCACTGCTAAATGACCAGTGGGCAGAACGCCATGCTAAGAGTGAGGGTCGTGTACTGTCAGACGGGGAGGGAGTGTGGAGAAGCCTTCTTTGGCAGTGACATTTGAAATGGGCTTTCAGGAACCTGTACGATTGGCAGGAAAACATGGGATGGGAAAGAGGCAGAGGGTCTTAGGTTAAGGAAATAGATTCAGGGAGCCATGAGTATAGTATTTGACATGACCTATTTAGGAACTCTGGTGACATTTTCTGAGTCCTATATTGAGGAAAATGAAACTTGATTGATTCTGAATACCCTAGGTTTGGAGGTCATGGCCAACAACTGCATTTGAAAGCACATCAAAAGGAATAGAGCAGAATCAAGCACAGATGTGGTCTCTAATTAGCTCACAGTCCACTGGGGCAGAAAAACAAAAATAGCATGAGTATTAATGCTCATTGTATATGATATATATATATTATATATTAATGTGCTCTAGATATAGTGATATAGTATTATTTCACCACCCTACAACACATGCATAAAAAGGGCTATCAGAAGTAACAGGTAGGGGCAGCACCTGTGGCTCAAAGGAGTAAAGCGCCAGCCCCATATGTCGGAGGTGGGAGGTGGCAGGTTCAAACCCAGCCCCAGTCAGAAACTGAAAAAAAAAAAAAAAAAAGAAGAAGTTAAGAGGTATAAGACTAAGGAACCGTAGTGATTATGGTTTCCGTGATTATGCTCTGGAAAATTCAAGAAAAGTGTTGGAAGGGATGACATCTGGATGGGTAAAATTTGGACTTATAAAAAGAGGATACAAAGATCATTCTAGAAAACAGAATAAACACAGGAAGATGACACTAGGAATATTTGGAAAAAAAATAGTGTACGTGTGAGTAGCAGAGGTTTCTTAAGTTGGGGTGCACAGACCCTTAAAAATATCAGTAGAATTCAGGGATGGGGACTGAAAAAGGAAACAAAATCCTCATTGACCCTGTGACACCAGCCACAGTAATATTAGTGGTATCTTGATTCTATCTGTAGAAATCACAGATATTTTTCTAACAAATCACTTTTGTTGAAGATATCTTAGAATAGCACTTACATGTGTCACCACTTCAAAATTATAATAGTATTAGACCTGATGCTAGATTTTGTTCTTTAATATGTTACTAAGGAAGCAAGTTAATAACTGTATCACAATTTTAGTTATTCTGATAACCATACTTTAACATGATTGAATTCCTTTCTAATATTATGTATTTTATCTAATGATTTAAAATCCTTATTTCCAGGAGGCATGCATACATTTTTCCAGGCTGCCAGAGAAATCCTTGGCACAAAGTTTAAGGACCTAAAGGAGCCTGAAGAGAAAGAGAAATAGGTCCCAATGTTTCTTTGTTTTGTTTTTTTATTTCATAAATCAAGGAAGTTTTTGTTGTTGTTGTTATTTGTTTCTTTTCAAGAAAGGAGCAATCCTAAAGCTGTTAAATTTTTCTTACTTTATTCCAAGTAATACAATTAAAAAATGAGTTTCCATCAATTACCATAATCATTTCATAAAAGAATGAGAATTTTAGCATCCTTGCCATCCAAAAGGGCAGGCGTCTTGGAAAGAAAAACCATCTTTTCCAAGAAAAGAAACTTGGTAATCTAACACTGTCATTTTAAAGGTTATGCTTTTCAAATTCTCAAATAAAAATACCATGTGAAGTTCTATTTTGTGGATTATGCTGTAGATAATGTTTTTGTCTTGATAGCAGCTGTTGTTGGGAGAGTGCATATGCAAACACCACAGTGAGTTGGAGCCTCCAACTCATTTGGCCACTTAGCTATTAATGTTGTCATCAAAAATAAAAGTTCTAAGAGATTTATAGATGAGAATGGAGAGCATATACTCTTACTATTTCATTCTAATCATGACATTCTAGGTACTTCAGAGAAATGGATGAGTAACGCACTTTGACCATAAAAGCAGCTTTCGTCCCTCTTCCTCCAGAGCTAGAAAGAAAATTCATTCAGGAGGCCTAGGAATCTGGCTAGCAAAGGTGGCAGAAAAGGATTGACTATGGTTTTTTTCTGCATGGCTACTCACAGCAAGGAGTAATGATGTATCTCTTTGGTAGCCCAACATGGAGTAGTCAGGAGTTTGTCTGAGTTGGATGCCGTGGATTTGACCTCAACACAGACCAGCACTTCTCCAAGCAGGGATACTTGTGACCCCTTAAGCTGGTATAGCCTTCTCATTTTTCAGATCAAGAAACTGAGGCCCTGCTTCCCAGAGACCAGCCTTACCTGAAGGAAGGTGGGTTAAGCTCAGAATTGTGGAAAAATACCATGTCTTCCTTATGGCTGATATCAGGTGCTGTGTTGCTTCTTGGCATCTGCAATCCCATGTTCACTGTGGGGGGCTATTCTGGTAGGTGGGTGGCTGTCTCTGGAATCTGTTCACTGCCCCCAGGTAGACTAAGGCTGGGTCCTCACTTAACATTGACCTTTCTCTCTCCCTCCTGCTCTCTCTCTCTCTCTGCCCCCCTCCCTTCCCCTGACAGAGGAAAGGCATAATCACAGAAATAAAAACCATTCTTTCTTGAAACCCCCATGAAGACTGAATACCTGATCCTAAACCCAGGTCCACAGGATTTGTACTCCTACTGCCTACTTATAGATGTTCCTGGGTTTGCCTGGATAGTAGGAGTAAGCACAAGTTTTTAAATATGACTTTCAGGACAAGGCCAGTTCCCATCACTCTCCATTCTCCTTCATTACCCATAAGACCCTATCAGATTGAAATGACTGCACCCACTTTACATAAGGAAACTGAATCTGTGCACACTTCCCTGACTTCCCTCAAGACACAATTCGTAAGTGGCAGAATTTAAGCACCAGTTCTACAAAGGCCCAGGGCTTCCTAGACTGATAGTTCACATTGCCCAAGACCTGGCACTGGCCTGGCATACAGTAGGTGGGCAGAGAACATTGCCCAGAGGAATAAATGGCCTAACTAACTTCCCCCTTCATCTGAAGATACTGCCCTTCCATCATCCTTCCCTACCCAAAGTAATTCATAAACCTCCTTGAATTCATTGATTCATTAAATCACCTCCACTGTAATTCATAAACTATTCCATTAAATGTGCACCACAATGATGAGTGTACCCCTCACACAGACCAAAAGTATGCCAGCTTGTTACACTTTGAATATTTGGTGCGGGTTAGACTTGAGAGCTAGTGAAGTCCCCATATGCCTCTCCTGTGGCCAGGGGCCAAGCTGGGCTCCCTCTCCTGCTCTTGTGCAATTGGTTGTTTGGAGGGAAGTGCTGGCCCTCGCCTGGACCCCTGCTGCATTTCATCTTGCAGTGTTTGGCTCATAGTTCCAGCCAACTGAGATCACTGAGAAGTTTGATTTTGTCATCAATCATATTTTCTATCCCTCCCAGCTGTGTGTCAGCCACAGATGTGATAAGTGGACTTTATATGTGTTTGTCCAAATCACTGGCACCGGATATTAAACAGAGCTAAGGGCATTTCTCTGAGGCATACCTCTGCTGAAATCTCAGGCCATTTGCATGGCCCTTTATTCCAACATTTTCCCCTTGGCATTATCAAGTTTTTAGCCTACATGTGTGCTCGTCAAGAGCAGAGCATTGATACCACGCTCCTTTTCATCCTCATTGGCCATAATCCTGGGTATCAAAGAAAAATTTAGTCACTCTTTGGTGAATGGTGCAATCGACAGGTGTCAGAAGACATGAGTTCAAGTCGCAGTTAATCTCCTTCCTGTGTACAACCTATTTATTCTCCCAGGGCCTCTGTGGATCTGTCTGTAAAGTGGGGATGAGAGTTTCTGCAGGTAACTTCACTGAGATTTGCTGAATCCAGATGAGTGATGGTTATAAACATGCTTCCTTACCCACTCATGCTGTCACACAAACACTTCTCCGGTCTGAAATGCCTTTTTCCTTCTCTTTTCTACCAACACCACCCTTGTCCTGCCCCTTTCTTCTGCTTCTTTGAGAATCTTTTACTTCCCCCCACCCAGGGAGGCCAGCACTGTCTCCTCTGCACTCCCACGGCACTTTAGCAGCTCTTCACTTGCCCAAATGTCCCCATTTGTCTGATTATTGGTCCATCACTGCTTCTAGGAGGTCTTGGGAGTCAAGAGGACATCTTGATATTTCTGGTCCCAGCACAAGCATGGGAACCTTGGACCCAGAGGACATTCACTGACAGGTTTATGGAATAAACAAGAATGATTGCACCCTGCAGAGCTGGCCCTGCTCTTGCTTCTGTGATGGGTACAGGGAGTGGTGTGGCTTCAAGGATCTTTGCCCAGGACACTGTAAAGTGTCCCCATGAGTACAGCCCTACCAAGCCTGGAGGTTCCTAGTTTGTTCTTGGGGAAAAATAAAGGCAAGTCTGATGAGCAAAGCCAGCCATGAGGCTCTCTGAGGATAGGTATCATATCTCCTTTGCTTACCATCATGGCAGCCTGGCCTCCTCGGCAAGCGATTCTGAGGTGGAGATTTGCATGCAAAAAATTTACTGGGGAGGGTGTTTAGGTCAACACCTGTGGGAGAGTTGGGGGAAAGATTGGGCAGAGGGAGTCAAACTGCCATGCAGTGGCTATGAAAGACTCAGTCACTCTCCCACCTGTCTTAGATGAGGGCTGACTCTGTGGACAGAGTGAAACCTTGAACTAGGCATTCATTTCCATTGAGGACATCCCAGAGAGGGACACAGCTGAGAGCCACAACTCTCCCAGCTGCTAGGGATGTGAGCGCTTTAGTACTGACATGGGAGTGGCTGTCCCATTATTTGTACCTAACAGCTCCCGGCTTATCATAGCCCTTGAGGAAAATTCTTTATGTGAAAGAGGGAATCTGTGGCCAACTTCAGATAGAATCCAGTAGATTTTCTGCGGAACTCCAGCATTCATTCAGCCTACACACCTTGAAGGGCCTGTGCAGGCCCAGGGAAAAGGAAGACAAGTCCCCTTCTCGAGAGGGAAAAACGAATCCTCATCTGGGGCAAATAGCCGATCCTACCCCAGGTGAGGATTTTAGATAGGGCAAACTCACAGGGCTGGGTGGCATGGAAAAATCAGGCAGGTTCTTGAAGACGACTCTGAAGCTGAGGCTTGAAAGACAAGAAGTAGGCAGGTTCTGGGAAAGCAGGCAGCTATGTTGGCATGAGACACTAAGGCTGGGTCCCGTGGTGGATGCCGGCCTCCCCAGGTTCTCAGGGACTTGAGTGCTAAAGTAACAAAGTCTGGACCAGATCCTAAAATCAGTGAGCAGATCAACGTAGTTTTCCACAGAGGATTGATAGTCTTTCCTTCTAGAAAGAATGCAATGTTCCTTTCCTTGTACCATTTTTCATTCAGGGGTTCCGTAAGGAGGGACCAGCCACCCAAGCACATACCATGCCTGTGGCCTCCACCCAGAGCACAACATGAACTATCCCCAGCCAGGTCCCCTAAAAGGTTGAAGGAGCTGCTGTCCCTCAGGAGAACGGGCCTACTCCATCCTGGACATTCAAGGCATTGAGCTCCTGAGGGTGTGATCCCAGTGAAAGGAAACCCATAGAACAAGGTCAATGCCATCAGCACAGAGGAGTCAAGGCAGCCCCTCACGTCTCGTGCAGTAGGATGGGCACTGCCCCAGGAATCTACCCTCAGCCACCTACTGCATCTGTGGGGAGGGTAAGTCGCTGACACTCATCTACAAAATGGAGGGGAGTCGACCACACAGGTGATATGGACACACTAACTAACCCAGTAATGAGATGGAGCTCTATGCCTATTAGATGGACAAAGATTTTTTCAATGATAATGATCGGTACTTCTGAAGGCAAGTAATAGGCTGCCAGTAGGCATGGCGCTCTGGAATAAGTAATTCCAGGAAATGCCGAGTCTTTGAAATGTGTGCATCATTGACCTGTAATTCTACTTTTAGAAATTTATTCTAGGGAAATATTTAGAAATCAAAGGAGAGAAAATTACTGCTAAAGATTATTCAGGAAAGCATTATTTAATAAAGCAAAAATGGGAAATAATGTCCTTCAACGTCTCTTTGTAAGTAACAGTGTTAATAAAGTATTGCATACCTGTGAGTCAAAATACTATGTAGCAGGGAAAAATTAGGCTTGCAAATTTGATTTATTGACATAGAAAATGCTTGTAATCCAACTCTAAAAAAAAGAAAAAGAATACAAAACATTTGTAGATTGATCCTGATGTTGTAAATGTAACAAAAGTTAGAAAAAAGGATTTTGTCATTGTTGTTTTTATAAAACTGGAATTGAAAGATAACTTTGTAATGTATGTTTTCTTTACTTAACATTGTGCTATGAGCAACTGGTTTACTAGCATATTAATAGCAATTACCAATCAAGGTAGTAGGGCAATTCTAATTTCCTACTCCTTTTCTTTTTTTTTTTTTGAAGTATTTCAAGCATTCTGCAATGATTGTCTCTATAAAATTTGTGATCAGGAAAACAAAAGCGTAATTTTTAGTAATAGCAATGTGTGCCTCTCAGGACAGCTGTAATGTTAAAGAAAATGTACAGGAGCCAGTAACCCCCTATACTGATGTGAGGATCCATTTCTTTCAGAAACTGTATCTCTCTTTACCAAAGCATCTCACAGTAAAGGACGTAATCCGTCCTGAGGTCCTGATACCCTGGAAAGGTCTTTGGTAGGTAACAGGCGACTTTCTGCAAGGTGATATCACAGAAATCTCCCAAGAATGCCTCTTAGCTCTCTGCCATCCTTCCTGTGTTTTCAGCAGCACTTTCCTATCCTGATCTGGGCCCTCATCACCTCCTGTCCCACCACCACATCAGTCCCATTTCTGGTCTTTCTGTCTCCTGGATCCCAGGCTCCTCCGTCCACTGTGCTATAGCCAAAGCCATTGTTCTGCTGTGCACCTCTGACTGTCATTCCCCTAGGCTGTCACAGGGGAATAGTCTGAGGTCATGTGTGATCCAGTCTCCATCTTACTCTCCAAAGGCGTGGCCTGCTTGTTCACCACATCTGCCAACACAGCTTTGGTCCTGGCACGAACTGTGCTTCTATTCCTTCTTTAGCCTCCATCTTCCTGGAATGATCTTTGCCCGTGTTCATCCGGCCAACTCCTCTTCAGCCCAGCCTTCTTGGCATTCTTTGTGAAATTGCCTTCTTTCCACTTTCCATCCTATACCCCAAAATGTCTGTTACAATACATGCAATACTTCTGATGTGAGGTCATTTCTTTTTTAATTAACTAAACTACAGGTTTTATTTGGAATTTATGAGTTTTTCATCAACCTTTGTTTTCAGTTCCAAGATCCAAGTTCCATGTTGCACTGAGAAGGGCTTTACTTGTATCAACTTGTTTCATTGTCACAGTAACCCACAAAGTAGGCACCTCCACTATCCCCGTTGTACAGAGGAGGAAGCTGAGACACAGAGAAGTCAGGCAATTGGTTAAAGTCACACAGTAAGCCATGAGACTAGGATGTGAACCTGATAGATTCAGAGCCTGTGCTCTTAACCCTTTATCCTGTGTTCTCTCACACACACATGCGAAAGTATCTGATATTCTGAAATATTACCCTAATTTTAACTTTTAGTTGTTTTTTTTTTTTACTTTTTCAATTTCTCATTGATCATGTTTCAGCAATGACCTTTCTCCTTAAGAAGTGTATGTGAGCATTGAGGCAAGAAATTAGACCAATTGTCTGAGAAGAGCTGGAGACCTTATTTTGTTTTTGTGTTTGATTTCTACCACACTGAGTTCATGATCTGCTCTCCTTCTAGACTGTGCTCATTAAATTACTATATTTAAGAATTGCAAATCATAGTGTTTTTGAAAAATTGATATATCCTAGCTGTACCTATTTTTAGGTATATGTGATATTTTGATACTTGTATGCAATGTGTGATGACCAAATCAGGGTGACTGGGAGATCTACCACCTAAAAAATTTACTTTTTTTCTTTGTGGTGGGAACATAACTCTTGTAGCTATTTTGAAATATACAGTAAGTTTTTGTTAACTATGATTCCCCTCTTGTAATACCAAATACTAAAAATTATTCCTCCTATCTAAACTACATTTGTGTATCCATTAACCAGCTGCAAGAACAATCTTTACACATTTATCCCCTCCACTGGACAAGAAGCTCCCCACGCAGATATCTGACACCTTGCCACATCACATGCACCCAACATAGTCCAGGGATTTGTTCACATTTTCTTCAGTAAATTTTGTCAGAATTGCACCACCTGGCATAAAGCAGATCATGCCTGCATTTGCTCTGGCTGCTCCATAATGCAGGAAGTCCCCAACCACTCAAGTGATCTCTCACAGTTGTCATCTGCAGGAAAGGGGAGTTTTAGGAGGGAGGCAGAGCCCCTCATTTACCAATTCTGACAACTCTTATTTGAGTCTGGGGCTCCCCATGCAAACAGACAGTCAATGTGTGATCAGAGAAGAAATAAAAGTATGTTTCTATTAAAACCATGTTCCTTAAGTTGTCACTCTGAATTTATATCCCTGTGACCCTTGCCAGATTGGCTGTTGGCTATATTCTGTCCTGAAATTAGAGCATTCTTCTTATAGCCCCAGGAGATGCCGAAGATGCCTGAAGATTGAAAACAGACCCTAAAACATGAAGTTGGGACTTGCCGGAATCTGGGGAATTGCTGTCCTACACAACCTGCCCCAGATAACCTAACTGCCCTTTGCACTTCTGGGTAGCGCTTTGTTAAAATGGAGAAGTTTGCTGCTCGAAAGGTGATTCTAGTTCCCAAGAGGATGGGCAAGAAATCTAGCTGGAGAGGGAGAGTCAGCCAATGAAATGAGATGCTGGCAGTCACACCTGTGGGCCAGTAGCTTTGACCCTGTGGAAGAACCAACCACAGAGTACGTATCCATTTGTGTGTTGAATATGGTATTATTGGGCACCTACTATGTGCAAGGCCTCTAGAGGGGCTAGTAAAGGATGAAGGGTTGAGCAAGGAGGTCGTTGCCCCCATATTGCTCATTTCTACTGGAGAAGAAAGGTTTGGATCTATTAAATAGCTGCACCTGGTAGCAGGTGACGATAAGTCGTAGGAGCCTTAGAAAGCATCACATGTGTGGGGAGGGAGGAAAGAGCACAGGTTTCACAGCTAACCAGGTGCAGGATTAAATGAATGTTTAGCCAGCTACCTTAGACAAAGCACTGCACCTTTCAGACCCTCGGTTTCCTCCTCTGCTCCGTGTTAAACAGTCACTTCCCACAGGAGTTAGGTGGAGAGTAAATAAATGAATGAGCTCCCAGCTTACAGGACCCCTTCAGATAAACCTGAGCAAATGCTCACAGGTAAGAGGGCGTGTCAGGGAGGGGAAAAAGCCTTTGCACATTCTTTTTTCTTTCAATTTTCAGAAAAACCTCATCCTGTCCAGTGACCTTGAGGCTGCATGTCTTAGGGCTTAGCAAATGCTCTGTCAGTTCATTTGGATTAAAGTTTCAGTCAGTGTGTGAAGTTGAGTGAGGTGTCCCAGACCAGGAGGTGAGGAGGACTTGGGGCTGTGGTGCCTTCCTGTCTTTCGCTGCTGAGGTCCCTACTCCTCAGCAGACCGCAGAGGGTATAAGAAGAGGAGGGTGAACGCTAAGCCTTACAGACCAGGCCCTCTTCACGTGAGGTCCGCCACCCAGGCCTGTGGTCTTGAGCAGCACAGTCGAGTGCGGGGAATCTTGGCTCAGGCTCCCAATGGAAGCACACAGGCTGCTGGTTCATGCCTCTGTGTCTCCTTCCATTTCATAGATAAAGGAACACAAACTTCCGAATCTATCTGTAAACAGGGGAGAGGGCCCATTTTTCCTTTTGGGGTACATCTCACCCCAAACCCAATGAAGCATTCACGGTTTGTGACCATCCTCATATGGTCAAGTGTGAGGAGTTTAAACAAGGTAACAGACTGATCATCAGGAGACTAGAAGGTCAAGGTTGGCTCAGCTACCTAAGGGCTGGGGGATTTTGAAATAGCTGCTGAAATCTCTCATGCCTCAATGGCTTCATCTTTGAAATGGGCACACTAATATCTGCACCACCAGCTGGTTGTGGATTAAATCTGTCAGTGTATACAAAGAAGCTGACGCGGAGTGTCGCACCTTGTGCAACTCCCACCCCCCAGATTTTGACAAAATCCTTTGATCAATGTTAGAAAAAGGCCATCTACCTCTTGAGGCTTATTCGAGAGGTAAAAGTGGAAGAACAAATATGCTTTGTAAATGGAAGGCACTAAGGCAAAATAAAATGTGTCTGGCAAACTAAAACACAAGGTGTGGCCCAAAAGAGGAGAGAGGAGAGTTTGTCCTTCTTAAAGGCCCATCCCTCATATCTCCCTTTAGATTTGAAGGCCAACTTAGGAAGTCCTGCCTTTAAAGGCCTGGACTTCTAGGCTGATTGATTATCATCCAAGAGCTGGAGAAAAGATTCAGGCTCCAGTCGCTACTGAAGTCAAACCGTGTTAGCTAGAGGGCCAATGTCCACAGCCTTTGTATGCCATACAAGAACTCAAGACTAGCAAAGTCTGACACCAGCCTCGTGATTAACTGGACAAAATCTACATACTTTAACCCAAGAGATCAAAGAGAAAGTCCCTTCTAACAAGTAAACTCTCTTTGAGAATAGCACCACGATTCGTCCTTGTAAGTCACTTAGGAGTCAGGTAAGCAGACCATCCCGTCTGAGGAAACAGAAGCAGGTGAGTCCTGCAGAGAAGGAGAGTGGTGGAGTCATCCCTAAGTACCTCCCTATTCAAAAGCAAGATGTTCATGAACTGAGACCGTAGCCCACAGGGCTAGCTAAGCTCCTGTTTACAAATCAGAGAGATACTTGAGAACAGTGGTCTCTGATTCAGCTGACATCCAGCTTCTGGTTCAAAACCCCACTTTGATGGTGTTCTCAGAAACCTAGTTTTCCATGTTTGCACCAGAAAATTCTTCACTATTAACTCATAGCTTAGCCCTAATTCCTGTGCTGTGGCTCACCTTCCACTACTTCCCCACCGGGGATGGAAGAAAAGCTGAATGAGTGTAAACAAACGTGCTAGCAAGCCTCCTAAAATTATCCAAGCCTTGGAACAGGGAAATGGCTAGGTTTTTTGGCATCACCGTTTCTCTTTTCTCAACCTAGAAGTGTCACGGACTGAATTCTTAACATTCCTCTAAAATGTGTATGTTATAGTGCTAATCTTAAATTGAGAGTCTTCGGAAATGGAGTGTTTGAGAGTGATTGTGCTGAGATGAGGTCATGAGGGTGAGGTTCTGAGCCAATGGGATTAGGCCCTCGTAATAAGAGACATCAGAGGGTTTTACTGCTCTCTCCCAAGCGGGAGCTCTCAGAAAAGACAGCGTGAGCACACAGGAAGCCGGTGGCTGTCTGCAAGGCAGGAGGTCTTTCACCTAGAGACCAATCACGCAACACCTTGATGGACTTTCAGTCTCTAGGACTATAAGAAAGTGAATTTTTATTGTTTAAATCTATAGAATTTTCTATGGCAGCCTGAACTAAGAGAGGAGGGAGAGAGAATTTTCTCCTAGCATTTGGCACCATCATTTACCCACTGGTCCAAACCAGAAACCTGGGACTCAGTTTTAACTCTCCTGTCTTCTTCATCTAATGAATCACAGTATCTTAAAAAAATCTCTCTCCAATCTGCTTTACTCTGCATCAGGGTTTCTCTGGGTGCTCTCTACCCCCAGAACCTTTGCACTAGTTCAAACCCCAGCATTTGTCTCTTGATGGCTGGTCTGCCTTTGGTCTTTCTTCTCCAATGCAGCCTCTGCATGGTCATCAGAGTCATCCTTACAGAACTTGACCTGACGCCCTTCTGCCCAATGCCTTTGTTCGCCTCCGCAGTGTGAAGTTCAGCTTTGTAGATGGACGTGAACCAGGCTTCGGATAACTCACCCCGCCTATAGCCCAGCCTCCCCTCCTCTTCACCAGCCATGTTCCTCACACCTCTCCTTGCCGGGTGGGTGCAGCAGGCCGTGTGCTCTCTGCTGCACCTTCATGTTCCCCGTCTGATTTCTCCCTCTCCCTCTTTCCTCAGCACACTCTTCCTTGTTCTCTAAAACTCAGCTTAAGTGTTGTCTCCCTAATGGAGCCTTTTCTGCCTCCAGGGTTGGGGGTTCCTCTGGGCTCCCATGGCAGCCTCAGCTCATGCCCACCCTAATATTTATAATGTGGTATTTTAATAGGCCCATTCCTTACTTGTCTGCCTCACTCTCCAGAACCAGCAGTAGTTTCTTGAGTACAGTCACTATGTCTCATTCTCAACATGTCATTAGGCCTAGCCCCAGCCTTGATCATGGCAGATGTCTCAGGGACCATCTGTGGAATGAAGATACTCCAGGGCTTTCTGAGCCAGGCACAGAGAAACCTGCTCTCTCTGTTTTGTTGAGGTCCACTCTTGGCACTCCTTCTCAAGACTCACTCATTCTTTAAAACAGACAAGCCAATCAAATGCTTAAAGGGATCCAAGACAATGGGAGAAAACACAGCAGACTGGAGAGATGGCTGTGGGAGGGATGGGGGTCATCAGCTTAGACCCCCAGCCAGGTCTCGTATGAGCTGATTGTCCTAGAGCATATAACTTAACCTCTCTGAGCTTCAGCCTCTTCAGATGAAAAATGAGCCATTGGAAAAGAACCAGTGGATTTCATTCCTGGCTGCCTTTTAGAATTTTCTGCAGTAAGACTGGAGTATTTATATTTTTTAAAGCCCCCTAGGTGATTTGATAGCCAAAGCTGGGCATCACAGAGGCAGAGGACAGAAATGATGACTTACATCAGCTGTCCTGAAAGGCACCCAGTCTGATTAGCATTCATCAGCTGGTATGAAGAGCTATATTGGTGCTCATTTAGGCAACAATGGGAAAAATTTCAAAAGTTCCCCATCTCTGAGCTGTGTTGAGTACATAGCACACATAATTGATGCAGATTTACGGGAAGGAAGAAGGCAAGGATGAATGATGAACTCATTCACTGTGCCAGGCACAGTGTGGTCTCACTGAGTCACCCCAACAATCTTGAAATGTTCTTTCCATGTTACAAGAGAGGAGATGGGAACTCAGGGAAGGAAAGTGACTTGCCTGAGGTTGCATGTTGGTAAGAAGAGGAACTAAAGCAAGAACCTGGTATTGCCTGCAAATTTCATTGTTGCCCCATTATAACATGTAGAGTTGTGACCATATGCAGGCTGGCTCAGGACATCGGCGTATAGTTGGTGCTCAACTATTGCAGGAAGAAAAACAAAACAGCCATGGCTGCACCTCAACACGGACTGGGCCCTAGGCTGTGTGTGTGCATTCTCACCTCAGTTGAGACTGGTGGGATGATTGTGCAGAAAGTCGGGGAGGTTAAATAACTAGCGTTTTTTCCAGCATTTATCTGTATCTGGGGGAAAAATAAAAAAGCTCATTTTTCCTAAGGATCGGTGGAAGATCAGACATCTGACACAGGGTGGGTCAGGGATCCCAGACTCAGGCTTCTCTCACTACAGAGCTGATGCTTTGGACTTAGGATGTTGCCAGCTCCCTCCTGGAGTGCTCTGTGTTCACGTGAACCAAACATTTCTCTTTTTCCATGTGGCTGGGTCTCTGTTGGTGTGACCTGCTGCTGACGGTCATGTTCTGGTCCCACCCTCAGCTGCTGGGATCCTGGAATCCCGTGTCCACAGGGGCATGTAGGAGGGAAGGGGTGTGTGGTTGGATATCACCCTGCATGCTGGGCAGGCTGCCCTTGTGATTCTCATATAACTGCAAATCAAAAGCTTAGGAAGGTGCCCTTGGCTCAATGCAATTATCAAAACTAGGCAAGACCTAGAGGTGGAAATTCTCTTAAGGGCAACTGAGCTGAGTGTGTTTGGAAGCAGGGGCTAGGGGTGCTGGTGGCATCTGGCCTCAGACTTCAGAATCCTGGGCATTGGGAACTAGCTTTCAGGGATGGAGCTAAGAGGACTAGTGTCCTCTGCAGTCATCCTCTTCAGTCCCCCTCTGCAGTACCCCTCTGCCTGCCAGAGTTTATGAAGAAAGCCGTGGCTCGAGCACGAGGCTACAGGAACCAGAGGGGTTTCCCCTAGGAGCCCGCACAACCAAGGCTTGCCCAGATCTGGAAGGCACCACTCAACTTCCCAAGGGAGTGACTCATAGCGTGGAGATGGGGCTGGCTCTGCCCTTCCATTTTCAGCTTTCAGGCAGTTGCTAAGGAGATACCTCTTTTATGAATTGAAATCGGTGGACAAATGTCTAAATTATCTTATCGTCCATGAGCCTATGGTGTTTTCTCCAACACTCACCATAAACCAGAGTTCTGATTTATAAATGCCAACTCCCTTTGGTAGCATAAGGCTGTTTTCATTTCTAATGATGGCACTGGTGCTCATTGGGAAACAGCAAACGCAGTGGACATAGCATCAATTTTGAAATTATGTGGTCTGAGTTAAATGCTGACTCCATATGTCAGGTGATGTCACTGTCCTGTGGACAAGGACACAGGGAACTAGCTGCTGGAGAAAAATCTATAGATATCAGACCAATGTAGAAATCGAAGACACGTAGGAATCGAAGACGTATATGTTCAAGGAATCAGGGAACAGTTGCAGGGGTGGTCAGAAGGGTGGGGAGGAGAGGCCCAGTGAGCTACTCTGGTGAGTGTGGCTTCGCCTATCTTGGATACCACTTTCTGGTGAATGCTTTTAATGGTTTACTAGCTGGTAAAAAGGTACCTTTTGTAAGAATATCTGCACATTATGCAAATTAAAACTTCATCATTATTTGAAACCCTTCACATAAAGAAGTTCAGTTCGGTTTGAAATCCATCTGTGTTATTATAAACCACCCAATATTCACTAGTAGAAAGGAAGAACCATTAGCTTCCTTAAATATATATTATACAAGTGTTGGAAAATTGTAATCATCTTTGTATGAAAATTTTCTGGCCTATTTTTAATAATTCAAAGAAACATTCATGAAACTATCATGGTCAGAGATCGTTGGTAGTCATTTTAAGCATAAAGAATAATGTTTTAAAAGTTATATTAAGAAAAGCAAGCTTAATTTCACATGGGAAAATTTAAAAACATTTATTTAGAAATTTTACATAAATTCAATATTTGATGTGTTCTTTGAAACATTGTGTGGCATCATAATCATGTAACATAAAGAAAAATGGTAATTTTTTAAACTTAAACCTCATGTAGACACATCCAGATCTCCTTCAATCCTCTCTAGTATACTGGACAGGTATTTTTATTTTCTCTGTGTGCTATGGCATAAAAGAGTTTGGGAAGCACTTTCTAGAGCATAGTCTAAATCTATGCAGACTTTCTAGAGCACAGACTGAATCACAGTAGTTAGATGCTACTGCTAACATGTAAGATCACTGGGCCGGTAAGTGCCTATTATACATGCCTTAATGTATCTTTGGATGTCCTGTTATGTCTTTTAAATGAACAGAGCACATTAAATGCTTGTTTCAGGCATTTCATCTCATACGTAAACTTGTGATTTGAACTTATAATCACTACAATGGCAGCTACAATTTACTGAACCATTTAATGGTTCATTATATTATTAGCTTTCAACCTTGAAACATTACTTCTCTTCTTTCAAATAAAATGTTTGATACACAAAAGGATGTGTGTTATGTACCTGCAAGGTTGAAAGCTACTAATATAATGAACTAAAACACATCAGTTACAATCCTCACCACAGCCTATTGAAAGATGAATATCCACTGCCCCTTCTTACAATGAAAAAAGAGAGGCATGGAGAGGATGAGTCACCACCCCAGGCCACACAAAAGATGATACTATTTTCAGTCACTAACCCTTGTCCAAGTGACTTAGATCATTAGCTTAGCATCTTTCTAAAATCTTTAGATATCAGCCAAAGGTAGGAATAAAAGGCCTGAATACTTCTCCTCCCACCACCAAAAAGAGAAAGAAAGAGACACACACAGAGAGAAAGACCTAGAGACAGAGACAGAGAAAGAAAAGAAAATGTTTCTATAGATTTGGTAGATTCTAGGAAAACCTCCATTGAAAATCTGAGCCATGGTCCCATCCCACCATAATTTCTCTAAAAGAATGAAAGAATAAGAAGGGAGGAAAAGGAAGAAGAGGAGGAGGAACAAGGAAGATTATAGAGATGTGAGATAAACTCAATAATATAAACTGAAATTCTCATCATATTCTCAAGCCTTGATTGAACAAAGTTAGATGAAAATACTAAAGCTATGCAAAAGATACCCAATCACATGGACATTGAAGAATGTCTATACTTATGGCAGTGCCTGTGGCTCAAAGGAGTAGGGTGCTGGCCCCATATGCTGGAGGTGGCCGGTTCAAACCCAGCCTGGCCAAAAACTGCAAAACATATATATATTTACATGCCTATGAAGCTATTTGAAAATATGTGCAAGATTTTTTATGACAAAAAGCACTGATAACAATGGCCTCATTTTCTCCTGTTTGACAGTGCCCTGACCTGCTTTTTAGTTATCAATGATACACAATTTCCTGTCTTATGAAGTGAGGTTTTCACTAGAGGGAAAGGATATAAAACTTCTGCCCCCGATCCTAATAATTTCCTTTCCACAGGTTCTGTAGAACAGGCAGGTATAGCTGAGTGGACCTATGCTTGGAAGGTCCCCAGATGGCAATGCCCAAGAAAAATCAGGCAAGATCTATGGGAAATAAGTCTGGAGTGAAGCTTTGTCTCAGGAGAGAACCAAAAAGATATCAGGACATTTCCCCTTTTCCCCCATCAGTTCAGCACATTGGAAAGGATGAAGAATTCTAGATGTCAGACAAAGCTGCTTGTACTTGAGTACAACAGGTGTCCTGGGCCTCTGCTAACACCTCTAGGGAAATGTAAACAGGACCCTGCTGTCCTAGGGTGTGCAGTGTGTCCAATGGCAAGTCTACATATGTAACACAATAAGAACAGCATGCTGGCATGCACAAGGTGGGTAGAAATAACGTCACTAAATGTCCATAACAACTTAGCTCCGGGTGCCATACAGAGGAGGTATGAATAAAAATGAACTTCTTCCTATTCATGGATGATGGCCAAGTCAATAATGGGGAAAAAAAATATTACTTGATGTAACTTTAGTAACAAGAGAAATAACGAAAAATATGATTTCAATACATTTCTTAGTGATTTAGAAAAGAAGCAATAAAATAAACAGTAACCAGAATAAAAGAGGAGACCCAATAAATAAGAAAATACTAGAATTGATCAATTAAATTTAAACACTAGCATATTCAGGTCTCCAGAGAAACAGAAGCAAGGATGTGTGCAGGTTAGTAGTGAGCAAAACTAATGTCAGCATGATAGTGGCCTGTGGTGGGAGCCACTGCTGGGCTGGAGGCAAAGGAAGCTTCTGGGTGCTGAGATCTTCCATAGCTGTGGCTGTTGCACACACGAGTGGCTCTGCAGGCAAAAATCACTGAGCTGTGTACCTGAGATTAGTGCACTTTATTGCACAAATATTACATCTCAATTAGTAAAAAAAAAAATTAGTTATACTAGAAGAAAAAAGAAAGAAAACTGTAAAGCATTGAGAAGTATTTGATTCCACCATGGGACTGATGATTGGGAACTGGAGAAAAATAAGAGGAACTGGTAGGCTTCTGCAGCAGAAGAGGGAACAGTCACAACCTGTGGGGGGCCAGGCCATGGCATGAGGACCGTCTGTTCAGGAGAAGTTTTCATAGCCCCCAACCCAACTCCAGGATAGGATGGTGTGTGGAAAAGAAGTTAGGAAATGTAGCTTTTCATAAGGAAACCACACACTATTTCTTGAACATCCTTCCTCACATTTTCTTAGATGAATTCTAAAAAGAATGAAGTAAAACAACCTGCTGTACTAACAAGCTTTAACAAAGCTAAACTGAATTTTACCCCAAATCATTATGTCCAAAAATCTGGCACCATCACGTGTGGATGAGGAGATAGGTTCCCCTATGGATGCCATCCTCCTGTAGGACACAGGGTCTGATACCATGAAGAGTCCAAAGCAGTTACCTAATTTTTTGTTTGTTTATTTGATATTTTGCTGGATTCTGTTTGTTAAGATCTTGTTGAATATTTTTGCATCTATATGTTTTGGAATCCTAAAAAAACAAAACAAAAAATACTTCTGGCTGGAAAAACACTGCCTTTCCCAGCTGCTGTCCATTGCCTCTGAGACTTCAGAAATTTTACATATAACAGCAGAAGTTCAGTGAAATGGGATCACAGTTGTGTCCCTGTGGATCTACCCATGGTGCTTGGTTCAAAAGTTCTATAATGAGTAATTTTATAACTTGGTTCTTATAGTACTATCATAACTGTCATTGAATTATGGGTTATGACTTTCTAGATTGTTGTTTAGCCAATTCTTAGATAGAAAAGACTCAGCTGAAAGCCTGCCTTTGATATGAGAACCAGTCCAGAGCCGTACCTCTTCAATCTGGCCCATGCACGTCAGGAGACATTATTTCTATGACTTTATCATTCCAGGGCAAGTATGCAGAGCAACTCCTGGCATGTCCTCTGTGAATTAATATGGCATGTAGGCATTTCATCTCTAGGACCTGGGAATATAATAAACTTTGTTTCCTGGTATTTCTCCTATGTCTCTTCTTGTGGTCCTAACTGACCATTACCTAAAAGAACACAGAACACCAATATGCTTTAAAGCATTGGCACCAAGGACTGGTTTCATGGAAGACAATTTTTCTACAGATGGTGTTGGGGGGGCAGATGGGATAGGAGGCAGAGCTCAGGTGGTGATGTGAGTGTCGGTGAGCAGCTAAAAGGGAAGTGAGGCTTCCCTCTCTTGAATGCAACTCACCTCCTACTATATGGCCCATTTCTTAACAGGTCACAGGCTGAAACCTTTTGGACACAGGGACCAGTTTTATGGAAGATAATTTTTCCATGAACTGGGGGTAGGGGTTGGGAGTGGGAAGGATAGGACAGGAGGTAGAGCTCAGGCCATGATTCTGTGCATCTGGTTCTTAACAGGTTATGCACTAGTAACTGATCTGCAGCCTGAGGGGGTTGGGGACCATAGCTTTAAAAGATGTGGACAGTCTCCTTTCCAATGTATGGTCATCTGAGCCCTTTTGATAAAAGAGTGGGTGAATCAGTAGTATGTGTGTATATGATGTAGATGGATGGATGGATGGATAGATAGATACTAAGGTTCTCAGTAATATATGTATAGTGTATGTATAAATGTAATATGTATATAATGTATGTATAAATGTATATGTTCTTAATTCTGGAATGGTGTGTTTTGCCTTCAGCCTTGAACTTTAGAAAAGTCAATACTGATATTTTAATAATGTTGGTTCCCCTCACCAATATGCTCCTTATTGCTTTAATAAATGGACTAACCTCTGGGCCCTCTTCAGCAATATAGTTAATTTGTGGGTTTTCTGGATTTCTATAGCAAATTCATTCTCGCATGCCACATTTCTGATCCTTTCTATTCATTTCTTAATATATTACAAAGGCAGCTCTGCTGTCTCTACTTAATTTAATGAATATTGACACTTTTCCCAAGTATTCAGGAGATGCTTTGGTGAGAATATTAAATTTTTTGTCACCAGAGTGCTCCAATGTAGTCAAACTCTCCCTTATCCAGCTTTATATTCTGCACAACCTCTTGGCACCCCAGTGATCTCTTCCAGACCTACTTCACTTATTCCTGTTTGCAGCCCCTTTTATATATAAAAAAAAATTCTCTCCTGATTTAGATACTTCTGTTTCTGGTTGGTTTAAGACTTTACATTAAGATTTGATCTGATTGGTTTACAGTTAAAGAAGACAGTCCCTGGACAAGTTCTAATGGGCTAAAGGGGGAGGCATAAACTCCCATGCACAGGGACTGAGGAGAATTCTCTGGGAAAAAGGATAGCCTTGAATTTTTTATTAGCTAACTGGCCTAGCAGCTGGGGTTGAGTATATACCACTCTGCAAAGGAAATTTAGACAGGACACCAAGGGTTCCACTACATGCTTTCTTAATGCTTATTTCCAAAGTTACCATGCCATGAAAGAGCTTGAGACTAGAAGATTAGCCTGTGACCTGCCTGGTATTTATTTGATTCAGTAAAAAAAAAAAACAACAAATGCTGTGATGTAATATTTCCTTGTCTAATTTTTATATCAGGTAAAACTCAAAAAATGATCAATGCATACCTACAATCTTTCTAATTATGACACAATTATAAAATGTGGAAAGAGAAGTTTATTTCATGTACACCTAAATCATCACAGCCATTAGTTAAAAGTACTGGTGGGGTCCAATGCATACTTTTTAATTAACCATCATTTCAATAGTCATAAAGTAAGTATTTTAAATTATATTGCAGTCTAAGATTTGTAGGTCATCTGAATCGTTTTTGCCAAGTTATAGGTAACCAAAATTTTTTCCACTAATCTCTGTATTAGAACAACATGAATGTGAAAATAATCAACTCCAGCACAGTTACACTTTCATGTAAGTATTAGATAATAGGCTCCATTTTATTCTTTGTGTATGTGTGTGTGTGTGAGTTTGTGTTTTTTGTATTTAATATTCTGATATCTTCATAATTCACAGAGATATTTTGCTCCTCCCCGTATCTTCTAGTCCCCTCTCTAACAAAAATTGCTTGATAGTAGTCATGATTAGAAACCACACTCTTCATTTCTCACAGCAGGTAGTAGATGGATCTCATTCCCATACACTCAGCCATGGTATCAGTCCTTCTCTCTCAACTCGCGTGACCCCTCGCAGGTCCTATTTCTTGTGAGAGTGAATGTGCCCTCAACTCATAAGAAGAAGGAAAAAAAAAGAACAATAGTGTGCATGGCAAATCCTTGCTTTGGAAATGGACAAGCTGAACCATACTCTATAGAGCACATCAAATTTAAATAGCCAACATTATTTTCACCTCCTAAATGAACATCACTGGAGAAATTCTGTGTCCCCGAGGATTATCTGAATCTATAATACAGACGATGCAGCCTTTATGCAGTGCTGAATCTAAAACATTTACAGATTAGAAAGTAAATAAGCATATAGCATATGCTAATTCTTTCCTTATGAATAGTTATTTTCTGTTTTCACTATTTAATGAAGATATGGACTGTGGCCTTCCTTGAGAGTACAGTAATTAGGAATCAATTACACTTTACATTGAAACACTGTTTATTCTGCCACTGTGGGGTAATTGGGAAATAATTATATTGTCATCTTTATGTACTTTGGCTACATTGAATCACAGCATTTTAGTGGTGATGCACTGCCACATTACACATACATTTGTTCATATTAGGTCATGGAATGTGGAGGCAGTGTGAGAAAACATCTCACTTAGAATGAATTCCAAAGATAATGTGTGAGATCCAGCAACCATGCAAAGATAGTGGAGCTTCTCAATTAATTTTCATTCCCAAAACAATTAGTGCCACTTAACAGAATGCGGTGCAATATCAGAAAATGGATCTGATTGCATTGCTGGTTTTCTTGATTTTTTTTTTTTTTAATTTGACTGCTACAAGGAACTAAAAATTCAAATTAAATTAAAAATTAAATTTAAAATTAAAGGTTGGTGGAGTGGAGGTAAAGGTTTTTCTTTTTAAGAATAAAAAATTTCCTTGAAAATACCAATGCGTTAGGAATAATGCACCAAAATAAGTAAATATAAACATTAATAAGTTGGCCTCAATTATCTTGTAGAGATTTTATAGTGGAAATTTTTAAGGAGGAATTATTCTCTGCTCATTTATGTAATTGGGGAACAAAACCCTGTGATAGTAGAGAAATATTTTGTTTTAATCATTCTTTGTCTGGTTTTAATTTATTTCTAGCATGGATGCTGCTAACCAGGGCTCACAGGGAAAGCTAGAAGTGACAATAAGCCAGGATCTTAGCTGAAGATTTTGATAAGAATTCCATAAGAATTTCCACAGTAAGGGTACAGAGCTTACTTTCTGAAAACAAAGCAAAGAGGTCTAAAGGCTCTGCTTAAACATGTGTATCAATAGAACCAATACCAGATCCATTATTGAGAAGGCCTATTTCAACTGTTAGCAAGTGAGGGGGATTTGCCATGCACACTATTGTTCTTTTTTTTTCCTTCTTCTTATTTGTTTTTACTTTTCTCACTTTTTTTTATCTTTAGAAGGAATAGCAGTTATTTAAAAATGAATTTCAGAAACTCACCACAAATAGGTGGTTTTAAAATGTAGCAGTAAAAAAAAAAAAAAAAAAAAAAAATGCTTATAAATTTACAAGTAGAAGAAAAGCTCAGTTAAATGGTTTTTTCAACTGCCAAGAATAAACCTGTCTTGTATTGCTGGGAGTGATCCTGATTTGCACCATCCTCAATCTGCGAGATCTATCTACTATGACCAGGGAAGTGTTCTCTGCCTTCCAATTGCGCTTTTATCACAGTCAGGATCAAAAACACAAGCTTCTCAAAGCACCTGGATCTCAAATATTTCATGAAAGTATTGTTCAAATATGAATGGATCTTATTCTATGCTTTCAAATGTAGTGTGTACTTTTCTCCAATAAATGGGGAATTATATGTGATAGAGAGAGCTGTAGTCCTGAAAATAAATTGAAAGCATTGTTCCAGAGCTGCCTTCACTAATACCAACCCTATTATCTTTTTTTCAGACCAGCCCACCAAATGAGGTGGTACAAACACCCTATAGACATCAAACTGTTCTAAAAGCCTGATATACTTGATCACTGATTACACAATTACTTAAGAGGAGAAACCTGAGAACAAAAGTAATTAAGTACAGGAGGTTTTTTTTTTTTTTTTAATAAGCAAATTAAATTAAGTAAAACACTTATCTCTGTGGCAGGAAGAATATAACAAGAATTATCTCAAATGTGACTCTGTAAGCATTACTTAGTAGTCAACTAACTTGCATCACTTAACAACAGAAAATTAAGACAATGGGCACAAATGTGTTTTTCCTTTCCTGAGATGCAATTTGGTTCTCTTTCTTTCATCTGTGTAACTGTGAAATTAAATTTAACACATGGTGAATGAAGTAAAATTATTTAAAATTCCTTTTGCTGGAAAAAAAAATAACAAATAGTAAGTAAACATTATTATATATAAAGTATTTTTTTTTTCTGAAAGGCCAAATACCAATAAAAATATGTCTCCCTGAGGATTCACAATGATACC
Source organism: Loris lydekkerianus (assembly GCA_963574355.1). Taxonomy (NCBI): domain Eukaryota; kingdom Metazoa; phylum Chordata; class Mammalia; order Primates; family Lorisidae; genus Loris; species Loris lydekkerianus. The sequence continues at coordinate 23,862 of CAUYPK010062334.1, read as the reverse complement.
AACATTACATTCAGATACTCCCTGAAAAGGGAGAAAATAGAAAATCCAGTAATAGTTTTGTGATAATATAAGTTTTATAGGTCTTAGACTACCATTTTCTTCAGATGATTTTCAAAGTTAACTTTAGAATATAGACAGATTTTTCTCCCTGAATTATTCCATTTCTATCTGAGTAAAGCAAGTTACAGTTTCTATTAGAGACATTTACGGCAACAATTGAAATATGAAATTGAAACATACAGTCATTGCTATTTGAGTATTTTCTACCTGAAAATGGCAGTTTCATAAGGTTTAATTCAAAATATTACCTACTACTTGTTTTCTGAAAAGGTTTCAGCAAGGCAATTTCACATGTAGTAAAAGGGAGGTACAACTCAGGTGGAACTCTGATGAATTCCCAGCAACATATTACTTCTATTATTACTTTGATCCATGATGATCTTTGCACCCCTGATCAACATATTTCCTTTCCTGCTAATAGGTTTTAGGTGGTTTTATGCTGGGTTTTAAACGAATATTCAAGATTTTAAAAAATGTTTTACAGTGGATGAAAATGGTGGAACACACATGCTGAAAGAATGATCAGAATGATTTTGTGAAGATAAGGAGAGTAAATCTAGCTCTCAGCAGAACAGAGAATCAGGGTACCATCTATCGTGTCTATTTATATCTAGTGGAGTAACAACACTGGTCATGTATAAATAAGAATAACATGAAAACATCCAGCTTTTGACTATTGCCAATCATTAATGTAACATGTTAGACCTCTTACCAAAACCTCATATAAATTCTTTTCATCAAACATTAGATTATGTCTGAGATTTATGCTTTGTTTTTTTCTGCTGTATTTTCTTTTGTGGAATTCTGCCTTATTCCCATTGTAATTGATAATTCAGTCTTCTTTTAGAAAATGTATCATTAACCTTAAAGAAAATATTATAAGATCAGATATTAGGACAGTACAAAAATTATTTTACTAGTTAAAAAATAAATGTATAAACACATAATGTTTTACACAGGATCTCAAAGAAAGCTAGTAGAAAAACTGGAACTAGAATACACATTTATGGTTTCCCAAGTCAGTTTTTACTCTAGTTAATTGTGTCCCAAAGCAATACACATCTGTTTAGGAAAAAATAAATGATTTTCTGAATATTTTATTGTTATTGCTATTGAATCTGGACTATCATTATAGCAACCTTAATCAACAGCTCTTTTAAATCAGATTAATATATTTAGACCCATGACACTGGATATTCAGAAGTGTAGAAGGTGGGGAGGGTTCGGTAGCTTATGCCGGGAATCTGGCACTCTGGGAGCTCAAGCCTGGAGGATCACTTGAGGTCAGGAATTCAAGACCAGCCTGAGCAAGAGTGAGACCATGGCTCTACTAAAAATAGAAAAATTAGTCAGGCATTGTGGTACAGATTTGTAGTCCTAGCTACTCGGGAAGCTGAGGCCATAGGATTGTTTGAACCCAGGAGTTTGAGGTTGCTGACACCAGGCACTTTAGCTTAGCCTGGGCAATAAAGTGAGACTGTCTCAACCAAACAAACAAATGAACAACAAAAAACAACAAAATAACAAACTCTAGGTGAGGTTTTTATACTTTATCCATACAGTCTTTGTTATATAATACAGATTTATAAATAATATTTTAATGTACATCTATGTTTATGTGTTTGAATATGCATAGGTGTTTTGGCTTTATGCCAAGAAGCAAATAATTATTTTGTGTATACATTTTATCAAATGTATTATTCTACAGACCTTTTTGGAAGTGTGGTCAGCTTGGTGGAAACATAATTTCAATGAAAAAATTTTTGACTCTTATAGAAAGATTTTCTATATTTTTAGAATGGCAATAATATGTGCTTAGTTTTCAGATCGCTTCCTTTTCACTTCTTGTAACAATATATGCTTGGTGTTTGAATCACTTCCTTTTCACTTATTCCCTAAGAGAAAGAGCCCTCTCTAAATAGTGTGAAACAAATAACCACACAACTCTCGGCATGCAACAGGAAAAATTAATAGGAGCTTATTAGTCACATATACTCATGACCTGAGTTATGGTGGAAAAGATGTACATACTGTAATACACAAGTCACAAAGGCATGGCTTGTTTCAGCAGAGTGAACAAGCAAGGGCTATGGCAGAGGGTCTTCTTTTCCCCATAATTTAAGAATTTATTGCAAGGCAAACACTTTTGTAACCATACTAACATCAAGAAATATAACTTTATCATTAACCCCTATATGCACTACTATTCCCAGGCAAAAGATTATCTCTCTTCCAAAAGGTACCATTTTCCCTCTATGTTTTATGATTCAACTATATCCATTTTTTGATATTATATAATCATTACTTATTACAATTCATTCTAATTTTCACTTTGCCTTAGTTTTACAAGTGACTACCTGGTCAGTGCTCACAATCTGATAGTTTTTCTAAGTCTTCCTAGTCATTTTTATTATCTGAAAGCCATTTTTTGAGTAGCATGCATACATTATTTCATTTTTACATGGTATAAAGTAAATTGGTGTTGAAATGTCTATTCATAATCTGATTGCCTTTACATTAAACTATCTTATTGCTTTCCCCCTGGAACAGCCAAAGGATATTTGTTATTCTTTAATATCCACTAATTTCTTTCTTTTTTTTTTTTTTCCAGAGAATCTATGTTGATATTTGTCTCTCTATATATTTAATTCAGATATGTGGTGTATTCTTCAAAATGTAATTTCACATGTTTTTTGTTTTTACTATTTTATAAAAGTTTTCTTGAATTTTAGTAACAAGAGGTTAGAGCACTCCTGGTCTGGCAGACAAATGAAACCATTAAGTTCAAGCTCAGTGAAAAGAAGCTGGTTCAGCTGATAGGGATACCAGACAGGTAGGGAGCCTTTCCCATTACCTGAGGACATATCTGGTGGCAATAGCAGAGGAACTGAAAATTCCTGTGGGGTTCCAAGATGTTGAGACAAGTAATTTTAGGCCTTATATTATAATTCATACTTTATCCCACATTATCAAATAACCTCTTTAGTGATACTAATATTTTTAGGAAAGAGAATTTCCTTAGGAGGTGAAATAGACACTTGACCAAGAGGGTCAAATGGACAGCCAGGAGGTTGTATAAAATTTGAACTTTAGAGGTGTTCCTTTTATGGCCAATAAAGACAACTGAAGGACCTTTGTTGCATTCGTGTAGGAAGTACTTTATCCTCAAGGAACATGAGCATATGCCCATGATAACAGTGACACCCAGTAGAAATCTATTTGCCATCTTGTAACTTCATTAGATAGTTGTGAGAAGACCGATAGGCTTCTTCAATAACCAGCTTTTGGGACCTGTAATGGAAGGGAAAGCTCTATTGAAGTGCCTTCGAATGAGTACCAAAGGAGATAAGGAGTGACCTGGTGAGGCCCTCTATTATAACTTCAGTACAGATCACCTGTATTTAGATTTTGTGTATCTGTGAGGCAAGAGATTCCTAGAGTCTTTTACTCCAAAGGAAGCAACTTTAGACAACACATTGCTTCTACCACTGGCCAAACTTACTAGCTAGACCATTAGAAGTGGACCAAGAGTTGCCAAAAATATGTAGATGGAACCAGTTGTTGACCAGAGATCCAGTGCCACATGACTGGTTGATATTAGCACAACTATCCTGACCTTTGGGTCTTCTCCTTTATCAGAAACATCTAATTAACAATAGAAAACAGCAACATTTAACTGATCTCCATCACATATAATGGTAGTGACTTTACCTGTAAAAGTCTATAAACTTGCATTGCTGTTCACTCAGTTAATCCCCTAGGCTCTCCTCAGGTAGCCAAGGGGTCTGGGAGAGAAATGGTCTTCTCCAGCACTATGGCCTCTGACAATAAACCAAGGAGAGGGGAAGTCTTCTTTCTTGTAGACAGGATATGCCAGAGTGCCCAGGTATAATACTATTCTATGGAAAGAAGTGCTGGTAACCATTCCAAACTTGAATGCTTTTTCACAAGGCTTGATTGGCAGTGGAAGGAAGTATCACAAGCTTAGAGACTATGGAAGTCCCCAATTCTAGCACAGACTCATATGTGGCCAACAATTGGTGCTCTAATGTTGCTGAGAAGGGCAATTTCTTGCCCATTGACAATTTATGGCCTCTATAGATGGTCTAGAGATATGAGATAAAAGGAGATTGCTACAGCCTCTGCTGAGTCTGAGAGAATATTTTCAGTAACATTACCTGAGTGTGAGCAGATTTAATTGACAGGACCATAGCATTATGTAATCTGTCAGGGACTAGCCCCAGACTATGCCATGAGTTCCCTCCCAGCAGCTGGTGGAAATGAGAGGATGAGGGAAATATGAAAAGTCAAGACACAAGAAAAAGTGTAAAGCTGGGTAGGGAGACTGTTTTGCCTTTTGCAGTAAGGACCATCAAAACAGCCCCTTGCTGTAGGTTAGCTCCATTTTTATTTCACACACCATTGTTTTAACCATCAATCTAATGAAGACAAGCAAACAATTACATTATTAGTACTTGCTGCACTTGCATATTTTAACTAAATTATTTCTTTAACTAATTACATTAATTGGACTGATTTGCTTTTTACTTTTATTGCTGTAAGGTATTTAAGATCTGAACACAAACAGAACGTGGAACAGTGAACACAGTCCAGGAGTAGGATGCCAGAGAAGACCCCAATTAAACCACACACACAAACCACAGGAGTTGATAATTAACACTCAAGAAACCTTATGCTCAAACACTTCTGACCATAACAAGATGACAGAAGAAAGGCAGTATTTTTCCTTGTCCAGAGCAACTCTTGCTGCCTTTACCGAGGTTTAAACATTCTGCATCTCCTAACTTCCCAAAAGCGCTCACTCTACCAAAGAGGGCGCTCTGTCCATGAAAGCCATGACCTCTGCAGCAGAGTCTCTCTGGGAGAGGGGTAAAGTTTCAGCAAGACAATTTCTTAAGTTTTAAAGGGTCAAGGCCTTCTGTAGTGAATTTTGCACCAGGCTTAGGATTCCTCTGATCCACTTCTCTCCTGTCTCTGTTTCCTTTCATCCATCACCTGCAATCATTTTCTTAATTCAATTGCTAACCTACTTACAACTAATAATTGAATATTGGTTTTAATCTTATTAAATCATTATTACTAACAATGCAAGCACATCAAGATATGACTCTTCCCTTAAGTATTCCCACATGTGCCTGCAGTAATCCACTTTGCACAAAGTGTAAAACACTTAATCTAATTTTAATGTATTAATCATTAAGTCAGAACAATGAAGCCCACCATGATATTTTTTTGGAGCAATGGATGCTATCACTATGATAAATTTGGGCAATGCAATAATTAGAAATAAGACATACTTATTTCACCTCCATTTTATTGTTAGTATTTCCAGTAAGATGATGGGAGATCCCAAAGTGTAATCAATTTGATATCTAGTATTGATCAAGTCCAGAAAGGCTTGCTAATTGGTGTATTTCAGCAGTTGTTAAAGTTAATTCAAAGCTTATGTTGTAGAGTTACAACAGCAAATTATCACTTTTCTTATCAAGGCCATGTAAGGCTGGTGAGTTTTCCTTTAACTAGATTCTCAGGGAAGGTCTCTTAATATGTAATGCTCAGGATCATAACATTTATATAGTTGAAGATGCAGTGACTACAAATCTATTTGCAGATTGGAAGCATCTACAAATAAACTCAACAAAATTCATACTAGTGAAGAAAACCAATATTTTGGTTGTATTTGGTAGAACTTTCATAAAGTGTAAGTTTCTCATGCAAAGTATATTATTTTTCCCAATGTCAGATAATATGGTTGGAAAGTTGTTTTTTTGCAAAGAAGTTGATTTCAAACAAATGGATTACTCATAAATTTAGAAACACCCAGTTATATAAATATTTCATTTTATGCCCACGTGTTGTTGTGGACCTTAATTAAGATTACTCCTATAATGACAAATAAAGGAAAACACAGATATTCTAGACTCACTCCATTTAAGTAGTACCTTTATGTTTTCTTTGAAGGCACAACAGATCCATCATCATAAATTTATATGTACTTTGTATAACATTGAGTTTTTTATGAGTATTTTATTGACTTTAACATTTATGAAATCATATCCATTTTAATGCCATATATTCACAGGCATTGACTTTTCTCAACCCAGTACCATTGCTACAATAGCATTCCACTTAAAAATTGTAGGCTACAGCAGTTGTCTACTGGCAGTTTCTATTGATTATGCATAGAAATTTGGATTCATTGTACAGCAAAATACTACAAGCTTCAGGGTTTTTTTTATTTGTTTACATTTCTAAATATTTACAGTGTTTTGCCTATCTTTGAGCATTATTTTTAAGGCAGTCAGTATTTGTAGGAAAAAAATAACATAGGAAGGCATTTTCCTGTATACGATGTATAAATTCAAACCTTTTGTTCAATAAAAATTAGCATGATAAATCAAATACAAAATTTCAGTGGGGATAATTTTCATCAAATTGGACAAAACTTGTATTTGAATTGCTATATTTTCCTATTATTTTACCTACTTACCTATCTACCTAGCTAGTGTATATATAGCCAAAAGAAACCAGTTGAATTATTAAAGAGCACAAATAAAATGCTCACACAAGAAGAAAAACAAAACATTTGTAACCTCATTGATAGTCGAAAGAATGCAAATGAAAACAATAAAACAATATGAACACATTTGTCTATTAAATAAAAAAAAATATTTAAATGTTACTACACCTGCAAAAACTGTTTTTTATAACTTTTTTCTCAATGTTACACCACAAAACATTTCAGACCATTTGTAAAAATGCATTTATTTGAAAAATAAAATATGATCATGCACCACATAATGACCTTTCAGTAAACAAATTATGACAGTGGTCGCACAAGATTATGATGGAGCTGAAAATTTTCTATTGCCTAGTATTTACTATATTAAACATTTAAATAATTATTTTAGAATGTACTTCTTCTACTTATTAAAAAAATCGTTAGCGATAAAATGACCTCAGGTAGGTCCTTCAGGAGGTACCCAGAAGAAGGCTTTGTTCGTATAGAAGATGACAGCTCCATAAGTGTTAGTGCCAAGATGTGGAGGTAGAAGAAAGTGATGTTGATGATTCTGACCCTGTGTAGCCTTAGGCTAATGTATGTGCTTATGTCTTGGTTTTCAGTAAAAAAAAAAAAAAAAAAAAAAAGTAAAAAGTAAAAAATTTAGAAAATTTTAAAATAGAGAATATCTTATAGAATATAGATATAAGAAAAAAATAGTTTTGTATAGCTATACCATGACTTTTGTTTTAAACTGTTACTACAAAAGAGTAAAAAAGTTAAAATTATATTTAATCTTATATTATATTTATATTATATATTATATTATATTTTTATATTATATTTATTTGTTCTTTAATATCTTTGAACTTTTATTTTTATTTATTTTAAATATAGACATTTATAAAGTGAAAAAGTGACAGTAAGCTAAAGTTAACTTATTATACTAAAGACAGAAAAATATTTTCTATAAATTTAATGTAGCCTGTGTGTACAGTGTTTATAAAGTCTCCAGTAGTGTACCATAATGTCCTAGACCTTCACATTCACTCATCCACTCACTCAATGACTCATTCAGAACAACTTCCAGTCCGGCAAACTCCATTATGGTAAGTGTCATCCACAGGTGTACCATATTTTTACTGTATCTTTTCTATGTTTAGATATATTTAGTTACCCCAATACTTACCATCATGTTACAGTTACCTACAGTATTCAGTTCAGTAATATGTTGTACAGGTTAGTAGCCAGGAGCAATAGACTATACCATATAGCCCTGGTGTGTAGTAGGCTATACCACCTGGGTTTGTGTAAGTACACTCCATGATATTCACACAATGATGAAATTGCCTAAGGATGCATATCTGAGAACATAATTCTGTTTTTGAGCAAGGTATGACTATAAATTATTTTTGAGAGTAAGACAAAGAAAATATATGGGTAGAAAAAAACCAATAGAAATGTTGGCACACAAATTTATACCATATACTATCTTGTATGTATATATAAAACGTAATGAAAAAAAACTGGCTCAAGTCTCCTAGTAACCTTCAAAAAGGAGAAAAATGTGTTTTGAAAATAAAGTATCCATAATGTCCAAACACAAAATCAAACTGTTGATCAAGATAGTTTTTTCTTGATACTAGTCTGGAAAGAAAAGGTATTTTTCAAGATTTTTCCTGAAGTGTATACAAGAGTAGTAGCACTATATTCCTACAATAACTGTAATTGTAATTCTTGCAAATTCTTGTTTTCATAAAACTGTTTTTAAACATTCATCAATGTAAACTGGCAGCATGAGGCCTGCATTATAAAAGAAGCCAAATTAAAGCTGTTCTATATGGAAACTTCATATTGACCTCAGGAATAATATTCAAAGTATCTAGAAATCTTAGGAATAGTTCCTTTGCAGTTGAAAAAGAGTAACCAAGCCTTCTTTATCTCTGAAAAAATAACCCCACTAATATGCAGCATAGCAAATTCTTTCCTTTGAGAATTAAGCTACTTACATTCCAAAAGATGAAATTTAATCATCTGAAAGCACCTTGCAGGAAATTCATCTGGTATAAAAGAAAACCCTCACTGGCTAACATGAGAAGTTTAGCACTAGGAAGAACTTACAAGACTGAAATATTTATTGGAGTTGACCTAGGTTATTATAGACATGACATTCTACCCATTCAAGGAGACAGGTATACCTCACCATATTTCTATTAGTGTATCAGTGATGGCTTAGAAGCTCAGAGGTGAATTGGCCAGCTAATGACATTGATAATCAACAAATAAAATGGAATAAAAATATTAAAGGCAAAATGTTGGGATCTCGGCTTTCAATTGTGGAAAGCCATGGGCGATGTTTGGAAAGGTATAAGGAAATATATTCAGACAAATTATGTAAAGATAGCATACACTACCAAACAAGGGGATTAAGTTTCTAGTCTCTTAGACACAACCGAGTAGTAATTTTCAAATATGAGTCGTCAGAAAAGTTAAATAAAAGCTTGGGAATAATGCAGATTTTCACATCCTGCCTCCAAAGTTTTAATTTTAGGAGCTGGGTGGAGCTTAGGAATCTATATTTAATGGAAATCTTAAATGACCCTGAGTCAATTAATCTTAGGTAGATGCTTTAAGAAATACCTTTCCTACATGAAAAATATCCTCCCTATGTGGGAAAACAATGTAGTTTAATGGTTAAAAAAAATAATGATTTTAGAAAATCCATTTATGACCAAAGTTATAAAGGTTGATAGTCTTTTATTGGTTGGTTTCCCCAGGAAACATTTCCTCAGGAACAAGCTAGATGAGTGAATGGACAACTGAAAATGTTCTGGAATAATAAAATAATATTCACAATGATAGTTATTAGAGTAACGCATGATATATGTATGAAATGGTTAAAATAATTAATAAGCTGCAAGTCCAATATGAGAATATTCATATAAATTATATTGAAATATTTAAATAGAATAAATTAAACTCCCAAAATGGTAGTTGAATAGCATATATGTATATAATAATATATGCATACATAGTATCAATTGCAATAACATAAGTGAAATGAGCATGATGATCACCACTATTAAATTACCCAGGTATATAACAATATCTATAAGGAAACCAGAAAAATTAAAATAGTTGTGTGTGAAGTTGAGAAAAAAGTATATTTTGTACAGTTTCATAATTAGCTTATAAGAATATGTTTCAAAAGTGCTCAAAATTATCACTAATAAGATCTTAATTAGTTACAAAAAGCTAAGATAGTACTTTGGTGAAGCATGTGGTGAAGTATACAACATTACAGGAAAATAATATTGTTACCTCTTCAAAGAGTTTTTATTTTAATGTTTGGTATGAGAAGCCCTCACAAAAAACCCTATACATTTATATTTGAACAAAAATTTTGGTTACGTATAAATTAGTAATTTGAAGGAAGAGCTTAAATAAACCTTGATGATTAAACAGGGGTCCTCAAACTGCAGCCTGTGGGCCACATGAGGCAGGGTGATTGTATTTGTTCCCATTTTGGTTTTTTACTTCAAAATAAGGTATGTGCAGTGTGCATTGGGATTTGTTCATAGATTTTTTTTTTTAACTATAGTCTGGCCCTCCAATAGTCTAAGGGACAGTGTACTGACCCCCTGTTTAAAAAGTTTGAGAACACCTGGTTAGGAGATGAAATTTTAATTATGTGTTTTAAAAAATTGGGCCAAATCTCCATAGTATTAGCACCTACTGTGAGTAGGCAAGACCCTACAAGTAGATTTTAATTTCTGGAAAAGAGTAATGATTCTCTATCATAGAAATCGTCTAAAAGCGACAAAGTCACATAAAATATTCAGTGCTTTCTTTTAGGCCTGTTAGGAAGAAGGTCTAAGAACTTAAAGCTCAATTAAATTTATCACAAAGCATGATCTACATGCTGATATATCATGTCCAAAACTCAAAACATATCGAACTCTAGACTCTATGACAATTTTGCAAAAGAGTAGATCATCAATATATAATCCAAATATTTGTACTCTTATTTTTTTTTCTTCCAGTGATCTCTTCCATTATTTTTCACTTAAGACTTAAGGTTATTATCTATCTAATCTCTCTTTTTCATTCTATTATTTGTATTATTATTATTTTCTTTTTGTACACAGTTGGTCACCCTGGGGTTGAATGCCATGGCATTATAGCTCACGGCAACCTCAAACTCTTGGGCTCAAGTGATCCTCTTGCCTCAGTCTCCTAAATAGCTGGGACCACAGGCGCCTGTCACAATGCCCAGCTCATTCTTAGAGATGGGGTCTCACTCTTGCTCAGGCTGGTCTTGAACTCCTGAGCTCAAGCAGTCTCCCCACCTTAGCCTCCCAGAATGCTGCGATTACAGGCGTAAGCCATGGTGCCCAGTCCTTATTATTTGTATTATTGCTAAAATTTTTCTTCTCCAGTCAAAGGGTGACAGAAAAAGTGAGATGATTTTATTCATCTTGTATTCTCATGTGTATTTTTTATAAAAAAGTCTTTTATATTTGCATAAGTAAAATGATTTATCTGATATTAACTGTAGAAATAGAATATTGTCCTTTCTATTCTTTTAACTATATTCCAGTGAAAGCCAATAGAATATTACTTAAGTATAGTCTTGGGGATTGTATTGTAATATCAAGTAAACAGGATTTTAAAATTTTACCCCAAATTTGATTTTTATGGTAAAAAACACCCTTTTTCTGAACTCAAATAACTCACTTAGAAAAATTTACAATATGATAGTTATTTCAAGAACCCCTTTGCTATTACTACTTTGTAGTAATATTTATATCACCTCCAGATTGCATAAGAAAATGAAACATAATTTATAGATGGCTCAGGAAAAATAATTGTTATAAGATCATAAAATTAAACATGTTGACCTGTTAATAATAAATTTCAATAAGAATATGGTATCTGTCTTTTATCAAATGACATGTGCACTGTCAAATAACCTTTAAGACTTCTTTGGTTCAAGATTTCCAAATTCTCTGGAGTAAGGATAATTTAAACTTATGTGCTATTTCCCATGTCCCATTACCAGTGGCTCAGGTTTAAGCTCACAAAATTTCACAGTAACTTCTGAAAATATTCACAAATCAAGAATTTTTATACAATTGTTGATATCTGTGAAAGACTGGTTCTAGTACCACCTGGTCGGTGATATAAAGTGATTCAGTTTTTACATACATGTACCACCTATGCACATCCAGTTGCTTCGAGTCATATCCAGATGATTTATAATACTTAATACAGTGTAAATTTTGTGTAAATAGTTGTTATACTGCATTGTTTAAGGAATATTGACAACAAAGAAATTTGTCCATGTTCAGTACAGATACAACCACTCATTTTCTTTTTGATATTTTTGGTCCACAATAGATAGAATCCACGGATATAGAACCCAGAGATACAAAGGGCTGGCTGTATTTCTTCTTTTGTAAATTGATTTTTCAGAAAATAACTGCAATAGAATGATTCCCAAATAAGCAGCTGAACATGTACAGGGCTTGCTTCTAACAATCCCTGAGAAAATAGAATCGGTTTGGAGCTTACCTTATACACTTTCATCTACATTAGGAAATAAAGGTATCAACTGTTATTTCTAGACTATTGTGGAGTTTCAATAGAGTTACATAAACAGCAATAAACAATATATTAGGAGCTCCCATCTGCACCAAAAAGTCTGGACATCTAGGTAAGTCATTGTGCTAAAGATACACATAGGAGAATAAAACTATTTTGGGGAGGTCAGAAAGAGCTACCAAAAAAGTGAAGTCTAAGTTGGAATTTGAGTAGACACTAATCCTATAAAGTTGTATAGGGATGGGTAGATGGAGGAGATATAATAACAACTAGTAATATTTCTTGCACTTTTCCTAGCTCACTATTATCTTAAGACTTAACACATGTAGAATCTTAGGACTATGGCTGTCCTATAGTAAATATTCCTAAAATGTAAAATACCATATCATGCATCATTGCTATGAAACATATTGTAAATATCTCATTTATACTTAATAATTAATACATGATTTTATTAATATATTATTATATTATGTAATAAAATATAATAACCATAACTGTTCCTATTTTACAGATAGGAACAGGAGGTCTCAAGGAGGTCTAATGGAAGGTAGCATTGGTAGCAGGAAGTGCATTCCATCCCTGAACCCAGGCCTTCCTGATTCTACAGCCTACTGCTACTCCAACAAACTTCCTAAAAAGAACTTTCCAAGTAGAAAGCACAATATATGCAACATGACCTGATATAAACTGAGACAAGAAAGGAGTAAACTCAGGGAAATGTTGTTTCCATAGACTAGAGCGAGGGGTGAAAAAGGAAAACGGTAAGGAATATGAAGGGCAAACTTTAATGTATCACAAAGCTTTTAGTTTCTTTCAATATATATTTCAATATAACATCGTGCATTGCTTAACAATAAATATGCAGTATTAGAAATATGTCCTGAAGAGATATGACTATTGTACAAACATACAGTATACTTATAAACCTGCATGATACAGCTTACCACAGACTTAGGCTATGTGGTGGAGCCTTTGCTGCTCGGCCACAAACTGTATAACTTGTGTGGTAAAGAATGTAAGCAATTATAAAGCAATGGTCAGGACGTGTGTATTTAAACATGGAAAAGATACAGTAAAAATATGGTACAAAAGAGTAACATAAAAAGGCATTTATCATGAATGGAGCTTGCAGGACTAGGAATTCCTCTGGATAAATCAGTAAATGGTGAGTGTGAAGGCCGAGGATGTTACTCTGCACAACTGTAGACTTTATAAACACTGGATCTTAGGTTACACTAAATTGATAAAAAGTAATTTTCTTTCTTCAATAATAAATTCACTTTAGCTCAGTGTAACTTTTTCACGTTTTATAAAATTTTTAATATGTTAACCTTTAAGCTTTTCCTTATTTTTAAATCCTTTTACTTTATTTTTTACTTTGTAAACTTTTTTATTGAAAACTAGGACACAAGCGTACATAGAGCCTAGGCCTACACAGGGTCACAATTGTCAATGTACCTATCTTCCACCTCCGCACCGTGTCCCACTGGAAGGCCTTCTGGGGCAGTCACACAGATGAAGCTGTCATTCCCTATGATAATAATGCCTTCTTCTGGAGTATCTCCTGATGGACCTGGCTGAGGCTGTTTTATAGTTAGCTTTTTTTTTTTTTTTATATAAGTAGAAGAGTATACTCTAAAATAAGGATAGAAATATAGTATAGTAAATATATAAACCAGTAGCCTAGTTATTTATTATCATTGTCAAGTCCTGTGTACTACACATAAATGTAGTTTCTACAGCCACACTTTGACATGATTAACAGCACAGCAGATTTCTTTCCACCAGAATCGCCACATACAGATGAGTAATGCATTGTGCTACACCATCACTGGGCAATGGGAATTTTTCAGCTTTATTGTAACCTTATAAGACCACCATCCTTTATGCTGTCAGTTGTGGACCTAAGCACTGTTTAGTGGTGCATGGTTGTATTTATGTTGTTATTCCTATGAGGATAATAAATTGTAGAGGCATATACACGATACTAGCCAACCCATAAGACCAACCAATCACTTTGTGGCATGTTGAGGATATGTACATATTGAACCCCTTCCACTGTGGATGTGACTGATCAGTCAGGGAGTCGTATCAGAGCATTGCAGCTGTCTGAGTTACTGCAGTGGCAGCACAGTGTAAACCCACCACTGCCTTTGGCTGATAACCACGTCATAAGCTCTAGCGTCTGTGGACATCCAACACCCTACTGTTGCTTCCTGGGGTTGTGGGACTTTGGTGGTGGTATCTCCACATTGATAGACTCACAGTGTGATACTGATATGCTGTAATCTCAATGTCCCAGAGTTGCATTCTGTTTTCTTGATCTCCCTGAGTATTTATGGTATTCTTTTCCAAAATGGATGGAATGCTGTCATTTCCAGTTGTGCGTCAGTTCCTGGGTATCTAAGCAATTAACTTTCACTTAAAAGATTTACAAAGCTTCCAGCAATTTACCTATTAGGATTTTGAAGCAATCTTGTTTTTTTCTAAATGTGATACATTTTGGTTCTTAAAACAATAATTTATTGTATTAACATATCTCAATTTAGTAGTCCTGGTTCCATAAAAATGTGATAGGTTTCCAGAATTCCTTACCACTGAAGATTTACAAGTTCAATAAAATGTCTGTGAATACACATTTTGTTGTTGCATATTTATGTATATTTTTAATAAATTATTTGCTTTTTGACATAAAATTGTCTGAAACTCCCAGAACCTCTTTCTCTTCTAAATGATACTAAGTAATTAGCCTTCTCCTTGATTACTTATTAGCCTTTGGCTAAGATCAAATGAATCCTTCTCCTTGACACTACTAAAAACAAACAAACAAACAAGCAACAACAACAACAACAACAACAAAAAACAGAAACAACAACAAAAAAAAAAACCCTCTTATTTTGCACCTGCGCTCTGGAAAAGACAATGTGTATTACACCAATTGGCCATTTGGTCAGAATTGCCAGTCATATTCTAGGTTCAATCAGATGGTCAGATCGTCCCAGAAGGAATCCACTGTAAAATAGAAATAGTGCATCCAGGATAAGAGTCAGACAGGTCCAAAGACCAGGATAAGCTAGATGAAAGGATGGAACATATCCTCATTTTGCCAACCTGTAATGCCCTGACTCCTCTGTCTTAGCTCACCCTTAGGGCTGATGGAGGATGAGAATAATTTGAGTCTGACTCAGGACAGTTCAGGCCAACATGTAGTTGCAAGATAAAAATTCTCTGCTGCTACTGTGCATCCTCACTCAGAGTGTCCCAGGAAATAGTGATGAGTTAATCCTCCTAATGGGCAGAGCGTTGGCAGTGTATCTGGTCATCCACTTTGTGTAGTGAAACTTGTCATCTGACATAAGAACTTGTCATCTGGATTTACGTGTAAAGGAATGGCTTACCTAGTTGGCCAGGTTCCAAATCTAGTGGGTCTTCAAGAAGCATATTTAAAGAAATTTGTGGTTGAACCTATAGAAGTGGACACGAGACATTAGGATCATGTCATTGCAACTATTGAGATTCCACCACTGAAAGACCTCTAAGCAAGTCAGCAGACTGAATCATTTGGCCAATACAATTTTAACCAATTCCTGTTCTTGACCATTAACTATAGTTTAGAAAGTGCAGAAGTTAAAGCATAGGCTTTAGTCAGATTCCGTAGACAAATGTCTTGTTATATTACTAACCAGAGTACAAATTTGGAAAAATGTGCTTAACTCTCTAAATTTCAATTTCTTTATCAGCAAAATTTACAATAACAGTTTCTTCTTTTGGTGTTTAGTACTCAATAGGCTTCAATAAGATAAAAAACACTAATAGCTAATGTTTACTGAGTGATAGGCATCATTTTAAATATTTTACATATTTTTTGCCTTAACCTCACTATAGACTTAGGAGGTAGACATTGTTATTACTCTATTTCGTAAATGAAAAATCTGAAGAATAAAATAGTTAATAAATTTTCCAAGAATCATGTAGCTAGTATAATTAAATCAAGATTTGAATTCAGTCTATCTAATATCACAGCCTGGAATTATAACCACTTGGATGTAATATAATTCCTGACATACACCATGCACTAAAGGTTCAACAAAGGATGGGAATCCTATTTGCCTAACATATATATATTCACTTGTGTATATATACATATAAATTCATACAAATGTGTGTCTTTGATTATTCATAAAAGTATCTGGAATACATTTAAAAAATTGTTATATTACATCTAGAAATGTGTTTCTGGGATATTGGATGAGAATATTAACATTTTAATAAAAATATTTTCATTCTTTAGAAATTTTAAGATTAGTAGGTATTGTTTTGAAATACAGTAAAATATAGTTTTAAAATAAAAAATTACTTCAGTTGGTTCCCCCAAAATTGATTTAATTAAGACAAGCTAAAATTGTACACTTAGTAATAAAGAACCAATTACAATTAAAAGTTCAAGAATCACAACGAGGCAGAAAAATAGAAAAATATGACATCTCATAATCATAATCCACTAAAAATGGAATACATTTATTATGTTGTAACAGAATTTAGGGGAGAGAGAGTCACTGATGTTCTTCAAATAGCTAGTTCATCCCCCGATCGGAAGTGTGTAGATCTGCTTCTGCCTGGGCACACTCCCTCAAAGACTCTAAGTAAGCAGTGCAAACAAAGGTGATGGGCAGGTTGTCTTGAGCCTCCTCTTACCACTTTAAGGTATGCAGAACATTTGACTTCCATGTGAAAATTTTTAAAAAAAATTATTAAGGTAGGATGTTCATTAGTAATCTGACAGAAGAGTTAGGAAAATCTATTTTTGCATTTGCAAGGCATATTTGTATTAAATTGTTGGGTCCTAATCAACACATTTTTTAAAAGACTCCAGAGAACCTGCACTGAATGTAGGAGAGAAAAAAAAAAAACAAATAAAAGGCAATAGACTGAATGAGAGAATTGGAAAGTAATTTAGATAGTACAATCTAGATAAGAATAATGCGTGTGTGGGGTGTTGGCAAGGGGTGGCTGTTGATAACTATAGTTGGCATGACACAAAGAACCATGTTGCTTTCCATGGTAAGTGTATGTCTCATAGCTTAGGCTTACATCTTATTGGATGTTCCAGCCGAAAATATATTGTGCAAAGTGATAAATAATTAAAATGAGTTTTTCCCAAGATATTAAGGGGGTATAAATGTTTTAGGTTACATGGATGACATTTGTAATACTTGAGTCTCAAAGGTGTGTCCAAATAGTGTTCACATTAGTATCCATTAGGTAGGTTTTTGCCCCTCTTCTCCTCCCTTCTTTCCCTGGCTGATTTCCACTGAGTTTTACTTTCCTCTGTGCACATGTGTGCTCCTCAGGTAAGTCCAATTTAATGTGAGTACATGCGGTGTTTCCTTTTTTTTTGCATTCTTGAGACACTTCACTCAGGAGAATGGTGTCCAGTCCTTCCAGATAGTTGCAAAAGATATGAGTTCATCTTTTTTTAAAGTTTGGATTAATATAAGCATACATTCAATAGGTTACATTGTTTGCATTTATAAGTTAGAGTCAGAGTCTTAGTTCTGGTATTCACCCAGGAAGTGTGCAATTTACCAATATGTTATACCTGTTAGGTGAGAATTTACAACCCCCCCCCCTTTAAATTTGAGTTTTTCTCTTATATGTGCATGGCTTAGTACTCTGTGGTATGTATGTGTGTATATCAGCATATGTTTATATATAAATATATATGCATAAATATTTGTGGAATGAATGAACATGGTATATATATATATACCACATTGTATTAATCCACTCATGAATTCATGGGCACTTGGGTTCATTCCATGTTTTTGCACTTGTGAATTGTGCTGCAATAAACATTTAAGTGTAGGTATTCTTTTGATGAAAAGTCTTTTGTCACTTGGGGTAAATACCCAAGAGTGGAATTGCTGGGTCAAATGATAGGTCACTTTTAGTTTTTTTGAGGAAAATCCATACAATTTTCCATACACTTTATGGTCTAGTGGTTTTCTATGAGACTCATAGAGGTTGTATTAATTTGCAGTTTCACCAACATTGTGTAACCATTCCTTTCTCTCTATATCCACACCAGCATCTGCTGTTTTGGAATTTTAATAAAAGTCATTCTAATAGAGGTAATGTGGTATCTCATTATGGTTTTAATTTGCATTTTCTTGAGATTGGTGATACTGAGCATTTTTTTCTTAAGTTTATTGTCCATTTGCCTTTCTTCTTTTGAGAAGCTTCAGTTCCTGTCTTTTGCCTAATTTCTAATAAGGTTGCTTGCAGGAGAGAGCCAATGGCAGAAAGCTTCTTTTGTATCTGATAAACTCTAGTCTAGGCATCCTCAAACTTTTTCAACAGGGGGCTAATTCACTGTCCCTCAGACTGTTGGAGGGCCGGACTATATTTAAAAAAACAAACAAAAAAAAACAAAACAACTATGAACAAATTCCTATTCACATTGCAATATCTTATTTTGAAGTAAAAAAACAAAACGAGAACAAATACAATCCCACCACTTCATGTGGCCCGCAACGCAGTTTGAGGATGCCTGCTCTAGTCCCTCAAGTGAGAATTCAAATGTCTTAGGCAGTGGGAGGGGCCTTACATCTCTGAAGGGATTGCTGGATCTCTCCCATAGCAGATGTGGGTGGAGGACAGAAGCTGGGTGCCCTTATGTTGTGTGAGTCTGGATGGCTTTGCAAATCCTCAGCAGGGCTCAGAGGTCATTTTCCAGCCACTGGAGTGTAGTTGGGAAGAGGGCCAAGGCCTGCTTTCTGAGCGGGGATGGATGCTTTAAGGGAGAGGCTGTACTTCCCAGACTGGCTGTGGGAGAGAGCTGTGCCCCTCCTACATCTCCCCTGTCTTCAGGCCCTGGACTGGCTGTACTTGGTTGCTATGGTGCCATCAGCCAGCATCCTTCCCACCTGAGCCAAAGAGCTGCACTCAGTTGCCTTGGCACTGGCTGGAATCCTCCTGCTGGAGCACATGTTGCACTGGGTTACTTTAGTGCCATGGGCTGGATCTTCCCTGCCAGAGGACCCACCCTAGTCTGGCAGCACAGCTTCCTATGTGGGAGATGGGCACTGCCCTAGATCACCATGTCTTTGACCCCCATGATTTTCTCCCATCATTTCCATCCACATGGACTCCCTTGCCTTATAAATCTAGCTCCTAAACCTCCCCACTGTGTCCCTCAGTTACCTGCCCACTTGGGTTCTGGGGACACAGGATTCAGCCCATGAGTTTAACCTGCTGACATGCATCTCTGTGAAATGCTGGCTGGCAGCATTTCAGATTAGGTGTTCTGAATTCCCTGCAGGTCTCCAAGGGGGAATGTGCCCCATTCTCTGTGGAAACTTCAGACTACATGATGTGACACCTGGAGAGGTGGAGCTGAAGGGGGTCTCTGAAAATAAAAATGCAGCCCCAGGCTATTATTCAGAGGGAACTCTGTAAAGCAGAGAGCAGCCCTGAGGGAAATAGTTAAAACTGACAAAACCAAGCATAGGGCCAGAGAAGATTAATTTAGGAATGAACTTATTCAGAGGCAGATGAAACAACAGGGCAGGGGACCCCTGTGTAGACCAAGATGGGGTTGTGAAAAGATAGAAGTCATTTTTCTTGCAGAGTGAATGATGCTGTATCTGGGACTTTTTCCACAACAGATGTTGATCTTGCACCAGGGTGAAAGCACATGTAGGGAGAATAACATGGAGTCAGGCAGGTTAAGGCAGTGATGAGAAAGCTGGTCTGGTGATTTAGATCCTGCCTGACCTTCACCCTGTCTCCCATTTGACACAGGTGGTCTGGCGTGTATAGGTCCTGCCTGACCTTCATCCCCATTTCCCATTTAACACAGCTGGTCTGGTGGGTGTAGGTACTGCCTGATCTTCACCCCCATCTCCCATTTGACACAGCTGGTCTGGTTGATTTAGTTCCTGCCTGACCTTCCCCTCCATCTCCCATTTGACACAGCTGGTCTGGTCAGTTTAGGTCCTGTCTGACCTTCACCCCCATCTCCCATTTGACACAGTTGGTCTGGTTGGTTTAGGTGCTGCTGGACCTTCACTATCTCCCATTCTTACTGTTTTATAAAGTTAGCTCCCACCTTAAAAGTGCCTTCTTGAGTAGTTTAGGTGGATAGATTTAAGAAATTAACTTTTGAAGTGAAATGTTATAAATCACTAAATTATACTAAAGGTTAATGTGATCTTTACTTTGAACTATACAAATTAAGGAAAAATTTGAAAAGGTAACTTTGGGGTATATAAGAAATAAAAATTTGAGTAAGGATTGGTGAAACGTTCCAGCCACTCCTCCACTGTTAAGCTTTGTCTTAACTTTTTCAGAGCTCTTTTATGTCTATCAATAAACTCTGAACACTCTAACATGGTGGGTACTCTTTATTTCATCCTGGTTGTCCTGTCCTCTCAGAAGAGGTGTGTCAACTGAAAGCCTGAGGCCAGGATCCACCCTGGTGTGGCTTCACGTGTCTTCCTGGAAGGAACGTGGATGGATTGCCCATGAGTATGGCAAGCAGGGTTTCTTTTTCTCTGGCTCTCTTTTCACAAGGCACAATCACCCATCCTAGTCTGTTTTTGTGGCTTTATGTTCATTAGTTGCATGACTTTCAATTCTTTGACCACCCAAGAACCTGCTGTTTAAAGCTCCAGCACCCTTTCAGAGCCATTCACCAAATTCTCTGCTCAACTACTCTCTCACAGTGCAGTGGGCAGGGAAAAAGTAGGGACAGATAAGAGTCTAAGCAGAAGAAATCCTGCTCTCTGGCCTCCCAGGTCACTCTCCTTGGAGGGGAGCTCCACACGGAAGGTTCAAATTCTGGGAACATGCAAGTTCTTTCCACAGTTCCGTGAATGTGTCACAGTTCTTGTGGTCGTGGCAGTGAAAAAGCTTCCCAATAATTTGGTAGGCTGCTGATCACTAAATTATTGTGAAAAGGTCAAAGGGACCCCCCCCCCACCACCACATGACCTCTTCTCTGACTCTCCTTGAGTTTGTTCCTTGCCAATATCTTTTTTCCTCTTCTATCTCTGCTTTCCAATTTTCCTCCATGGTGTCCCTCCCAGGCTCTGACAGGTTTCTCACTGAAATTCACTGTCACTGTGTACCCTCTCCTGCCTCCCCTATCCAAAACTCTTTCTTCTCTCTGGTATAGTCTGGCAGCAATGTATCTTGTCAACCATGTTGCCCTATCCTCATAAAAATGAATTTTCTTTCCACAAAGAAATAGAGTCTACAAAAATAGAATAGAAATGGAAATATGCATTTCATAAAGTACAAAGATGGACCATTATCAAATATTTCTTACTTACCTTATTGAGGGGTTAAATTAGCCCAAGGGTGCTGTAGTTCTTTTACACAACACATCTGCACTTTGGGCTCCTTTTGGTTAGAGTTTCTCTTTTGATGTCTCGTAGAACTGGCCTGTTCCAGTAGAAGCCCTGATATTGTAAAGAATGAAATAGAGAAATAAAAGCATGAACACATGAATCACACTGGCTGGGGCACAAAATTTACCGTTACACAAACCTAGTTGTATGCCTTGGGACACTTACTGATTTTCTCTGAGCCGGTGATTTTGATTTTCACCTGAAAAAAAAAAAAAAAAAAAACAATAACTTTACAGGGTCATGGTAGATTTATTAATATAGACATATGACAATTGTGGAATATGTAATTTTAAATTAGAAATCTTATTTTTATTTTCCTGTAGCTCTCCACACATACCTTAGCCTACTTGTGAAAATCATATTCTTCTAGTCTTTGCTTAGTAAAACAGGCAGATTGCAAATGAACAGCCACATTGTGTAGAAAATGGAATCATTAAGTAGCCAAAGGAAGAGCTAGAAGGCAGAGAGAAGTTATACAGGGAAAACAGGAGATAATTCATTATTTCTGACTCTTGGATGATATTTCTCATTTTTGGACATAAAAAGTTATGAGAATAGAGAACAAGATGGAGCTACCACTTTTGGGCATGTGATTTTTTATTTTCAGTTTGAATAAGGTGCATTGTAGAGGCAAGGCTTGGCAGAATCAACTCCTGTAATGGGTGGTTCCAATAAGCCAAGTACCTGTTTATTCAATTGAAAGAGAGACTGGATATGTTGATGTAGCCAGCTCCAAAGGAAGCCAAGAGCTAAGTGCAGGGACATGCAAGCTGTTCAGCAGAGAAGAAAACAAAAGACTTCCAATAAAAGGAAGCATTTTCAAGGTAGAATGCCTTAGCATTCTAGAGTAGCAAAGGTTTATTTACAGTTTAGAAATAAAATTGCTTCTGTTTCCATTGACATCTGGGGCTTGATGGGGAGGAATTTTAATAAGTATTGACTCAAGTTGGTTTTCTCTAAAAGGTAACCTTTGTCATTTTCAGTTCACTGTTTTATTTAGAGATAACTAAGCACACTTTGCTGCCTACAAGTATTCTAATATTAGGAAATCCACTTTATCTGATAGTCATTTATTTATTAAATTAACAAATACAAACCATGTCCTTTAAAATGCCAGACTCTACGTAAGGCCATAGACATACAAAAGTGATTTTGACAAGATAACGCCTTTCAAAGAAGTTTGTAGTACATACATTGGGGGAAATAGATGTCTGAATAGAGAATTTCAATAAAGTGAGAAATGTGGCAACACCCACAGGCATAAAATCAGGTACTTCCTGAAGTAATAAAATAGAACCTTGTGAAAATAATTACAACTGAGCTTAGTCTTTAAGGATAAGTGAGGACCTTGGGGGTACACAAAATGATTCCCCTAACATGACACTTTGGCATGCTGAGTGCTTTGAATATGGAAAGACCGCAGAAAGAAACCTGGATCCAGGTTGCTCCCTGACCTCCCCACCCATCTGTCTCACTGATTCTCTTTCACAAAGTAGTTGCAGGGTCTCTTCTCTGGAATTTCCTTATCTCACTGAGAAAAATTCTTTCCAAAGGAAATGCAATTATCTTAAGAACCTCCTCCCTGAGAATTTCGTTAAATAAGGAGGAAAGATCAACCACTGAAGAAAAGACTGGGGGTTATTCTCAGTCCTAGACAGACTTCATCTATTCTTAAAGAGTACCTGGGTAACATTATCTGCATATTATGAAAAACTTTATTTAAAAAAACCTGGGGAGTTCTTCCCCTCAACTTTTCCTATCCAGCTTCCAAACAGAATGATTTATAAATAAAATCTGCCTTCCAGGTTTAAACACCTCTTCCCTATAAAGGAAGTATTATAGCCACAATCATCTGTCAACTCTTCCAGTCTCAGACCTTATGTATAGCTTCTGTGTTTATGCACATTAAATGAACTTTATATGCCTTTTATTTCTTTTTTTTTTTTTTTTTTTTTTTTTTAATTTTTATTTATTTATTTATTTATTTTTTTATTGTGGAGAAGGGGCAGGGAAAGAAGGCGGGGAAAGAGGTGAGTGACAGGGTCGGGCCAGTGGCATGGTACCACATTGGCTGTATCTAGGTAGAGGCAGTTTCAGGCTGGGCCTTGCTGAGTCATTGCTACGCGGAAGTAGCTCGATGGATCTGCTTCTAGTCAGGCTCAGGAAGTTGCACTAGGCCTCAGGCACATGGCAGGGCCCAACAATTCCCTCTTGTTTTTTGTATGGCGGAAAAACATAGCCCCTGTCTTAGGTTGCCTG
>CAUYPK010062331.1:0-37923 GCA_963574355.1 Loris lydekkerianus | reverse complement strand
TAGATGATATCTCAAAGTGGTTTTGATTTTCATTTCTCTGAAGTTTTCTCCATTTAAAGGATGGTAATGGTTGGCACCTATAAAGTACCCTACAGTTTACAAAGCACTGCCATCTCCACAACTTCATACAATCCTCACAACAGCTAGATGGGTAGCTATTGCCAATATTATCCCTATTTTACAAATGAGGAGTTGAGACTTAAGAGAGGTCAAATCGCTCGCACAAAACCACATGCCTAACAGGAGGCAAAGGCCAGGGAGTGATTCCAGAGTTTAGGCTCTTTCCACTCTTGTGGCACTTTCTCCCCATTTGGCTCCACAACAAGGCAAGCAGGAGCTGGCTCCAATACTAACCACTGTGCAGGTGGCTCCCAGGAGATAGCCTCACATCTCAGAACCCCTAGATGTGAAAGCAGTGAGCTGCAAGAGTGCCCTCTGGGGCCCTGGGGTCTGTCCGTGGACAATGCCCACAGGGGGTTCCCTGCAAGCTCCTCAAAGCTTTGTATAGAAAGACTAAGGACCAACCATGTGAAACCACATAAAACATGCAGAGTGTCCCACCCCCCAGCTGAAATCATGGAGATGAGGGAAAGAGTGTGTTATAGGATCACAGAAACTTTTCTCCAAGTTCCTTTGCACTTATCTCCTCTGGTCTTCTGTCTCCCTGCATTCAAACCTGCATAGTCTACCTGAAACCATTACCTGAGATTTGGTTGTTGTCCTGGCTACTTCCTCCCAGATCTTTTTCATCCTTTTATAACCTCAAATACCAAACCCACCCAAAAAGTGTAATTCCATCTTCCTCCCCTTTCTCTCTCTGTTTCTGGCCCTTAAGTCCAGCTCTACTGCTCAATCCAAATTGCCTTGACCAGTGTTACTGATTACACCTTCTCTGCCACCCCCAGGTCTCAGCTCTGCTCCCACCACCCTCTGTTCACCTCCAATACCCCACTCAGCCACCAAGCCTTCCTGGTCTCTTCCTTCTTGTCACGTGAAATCCTGCCTTTCCTCTCTTTTCACCAATTCATCCTTTAGTGACCACTTTTCTGTAACAAGGAGTGTATTACTGCAAGTTGCAGTTTTCAGAATACTTTTAGATATGTGCACGTAGATGTGCACTAATGCACAGTCTCACTTCGAAGGTGACTCCTCCCCCGACATCTCTGTTCATCTTCTGCCTGAACTGCTGAACCTGGTTTGTTTGTTTTTTCTGTCTCTGACTTAAAAGTGCCTGCATTGTGCCTGTCATTAACCTGTTAACCAACCTATGTTCAGATATTACATGATCTTCCCAATAAAATGCTATTTATAAGATTTCCAGTGTTCTTCCTGCTGCAAAGGCCTTTCTTTATCCTTCTTTATTCTCTCTCTACATTCAGTGCCTGTCATGGAGGGCTAAAATCACACTGTGATTCCTGGAACCAGGTGTTTGAAGAATCATATTGCTGGTGAATGACAGCTCATCCCATGACCAGCCACAGGGCTCTGCTCTGTTTGTATGTCCACCTTGTGCTACCTTATGCCATAAGCGCCTTGAAACTCTGACAACCCTTTTCTGCTCTCTACCTTCCAGTCCAATTCTGAGATATTTTCCTATGCTATGTGTTCTCTGTCTTCTGACGTTTGGCCATACTAGAGGCAAAATTGGGAAGGCATTGGTATAAATGACTCCTAGTTTGCCTGTGATTGAAACCCCAATGATCAGAGATGTTTAGTATTTTGTCCTAAGGTTGGATCCCCCAAATTTTAAAGAAGGTCACGCAAGATTTGTACAGTGCGGACAACTGAAGATGAGACATCAGAACACAGCCTAACATCAGATTGTCTTTTATACTTTAATCCCAAAAGGGTGAGGAAGCCCCGCCCTGTCCCTATTTGATGCCTGTCAGAGATACTGGAGTTGTATGCGCCACTATCTTTGTGGGTTGCGCAGAGAGAATGCCCTGTCTTGGCACAGCCAAGAAATTGCTACAGGATAGACCCACATGTGCCACTCAAGCTCAGAGGCTGATCAACAACGCAGATTCCTTAAACTCATCTGGTTTGAGGCAAAAAATATATAATAATGATAGCAATAGCATTACTAGCCAACAGCAATGGTTCAGCACTGTGCCATCAGTGAAAGCTGCATCAACTCAGTGAAAGCCTCATGACCCCTATGAGGTAGGTTCTGTTTTAATCCTTGATTGATAGAGCAACTAGGCTACAGAAGTTTAAGTAACAAGGACAAGAGTATGTGTACACACGAAATTAGAACCAAGATCATCTGAATCCAGCACCCATACACTACACACCATAGATATGAAAGCTGCGGCATGGGCTTACTTGGGAATAAGGCCATAAGAGTTGGGGGCTCCTTTCATTTGTTTTGAATTGATTTGATTTGATCTGATTAGGCACCAATATCCTTACAGGCATCTTCATTCAGCCCCCAGTGCTTCTGCAGTCATGTGACAATACATAGGCCAGGACTCTGTTGTCAATGGCTGGAATCCAAAGCTGAAGACAAAGCAGCCCAAACTTCTGGAAGGCACCTCCAGCCCTCAGCATAGCACATCAAAAGTCCCAGAAGCCACCTGCATGACAGGCAAAAAGGCTCAGGTGCTTTGCTTGCTGGGCCAGTTTTTCTGCTCCCAAAGTCTAGATGAAACTGGCAAGAGAGAAAGGACTTTATAGAAGCCAAAAGCCTCCTGCCCATTGGAAGATACCTCCCTCTGGTCCTCCATGAGTGGTCCCCTCACCCACTCACTGTGAACCAAGTGAGGATATCTCCAAAACCTGGGGGTAGGATGGAGAGGGGTGCCAGTCACAGAGGACACTGGCATCTCATCCTGTGTTTGAGCATTTAGACAGGAGATTGTCTCCCACCTAAACGGGTGGAGGGTGATTCAACAAGTCCACTGTCTAAAATGAAAGAGTGCCCAGAGAGGGAAAGGGGCAGCCCATGTTCCAGCAATTTGAGTAGCCAAAGATGCCTGAGTTTTCCATAGATCAAGTGGACCCAGGAGAGGAGTCCTACTGGTTCCCCACCCAAGGTGTCTCCTGCAAAAAGAGGTTGTACAGTGCCCTGCAAGGGGCAGAAAGCAGATCTGCTAGGACTGGGTAGCATGTGAGCCCCGAAGACCTGAGAATTTCAGCCCTGTACTCCTTAGTCAGTGTTTGGAAGCCTGGCACACAGACAATCAGTAGTGGTAGATTGTATTTTCCAAAAGTATCCAAAGGAATATTTTTTGTTCCTACAAAACCTTGCCACTTCTCATCAAGAAGTATCATCTTTACCCTCTCTGCTTAAAACTGGGTATGACTTTATGACTGTCTTGAGGAATCAAATGCAGTGAAAGTGATACTGTGTGCTTCAGAGGCTGGATCATAAAGTCAATGTGCCCTCCACATGGCTGGCTGGCTCGCTCTCTCTCTCTCTCTCTCTCTCTCTCTCTCTCCCCACTTCTTCATTCCTTCCCTTCCTTCCCTTTCTCTCTCTGAATGCTTGTCCTTGGATCCAAACCACCATCTTGGAGAAGCCCAGGCTGCATGAAGAAGCTGACCAATAGCCCCAGTTATTAACATCCAGACCAATCACCAGGCCTAGCAGAGAGTGAGCAACCTTTCCAATAGTCCAATCCCCAGCCTTTGAGCCTCCCCAGCAGAGCCAGATGAAGACAGATGAACTATCCATGCTGGCCCCTGCCCCAGCTGAAGACTGAGGAATAAAATAAACAATGTTGTTATTTCTTTAACACACTAAATTGTGGGGCAATTTGTTTTGAAGCCTAAGTGGCTAAACCATTGTGTTACCAAGGGATGCAGTTAACAACTAAGAGGACAGTCTCTCAGCCAGTTAAATAAGAAACTCTCCGCCATCTCCCTTACTTCACTCTGCCCAATACACCAGAGAAACTGCAGCTACTAATAGGAAAATAGAGGGGGCATGGTCTCCTAGAGGCAAATCACTCACTCCCACCAGTCCAGGGAGGGGAGGAAAGAACCAAGGAGTACACCACACACCTCTTCCCATGACAGATGCCCCAGCTACAGCTGCGGTCAACAGTAAAGAAGAAAACCCAGGAAAAGAGGGCACTTTTGTATCAGATGTAAGACTAGGGTTTTAAACTGGGAAGATCTTAACTGAAAGTAACTAGGAAATATGGAATCTTCTTCAGGTACCATTTAGAACTATGTTACCTGGGGAAACAAAAGGCTAAAACATACGGGGGGGGGGGGAGGTGACAGGTGAAAAATAAAATGATTTCATGTATGAATACTTCTGAATTGAAAACTTTCCAAAAAAGTGATTATATTTGTCAAATAACCAAACTTACTTCTATCCACAAACCAAGTGCAGGCACCATCTTGGGGCTACTTCAGGAAGTAGATGACATAGTCTGGCTGGAGGGGTGGGAGTTTTGTTCTGTGCTCACTTGGAGCTACAAGCTACATATATTTAGAGACTGTCACTTTCCCTTCTATCCTAAATCTCCTCTCTTATTGACATTTTATAGTGGTCATTGCCCAACTCTGCTTCCTATCCACAGACAAAATCTTTCCTCATAATGTCCTTGAAGATGGTTCACCTGTGGGAAAGAAAATTGAGTCTTTGTCTTTTAAGGATAACGGAACACATTCCTTAGTATCCTACAAAGGGCCTTTGCTTTTTCCTGTGAGACTTTTTCAACTACCCATTGTGAACATTTCCCTTTTACTATCAGCACTGTGATGAGGAAGAATTTGCATGTGGAAATAAATGTATAGATTAGCAGAGCCTGCTCCATCCCTTTCCAAGCCTTCTGCGACCTCAACAAGAAGCTGGAGGAAAACCATACTAAGGTTTTTCCACTCTTAAGGTTAATTTTGCCTATTAAGGAAAACCTAGAGGCCAAGAGAGACAATTGTGAGTATATGAGGAAGATTCCATTATGTACAAGTTCCAAGGAAAGTAGTCACTCAGTATTGGGTGAAGTGGTGGCTACCTCTGCAATTTAATACAGAAATACTTCTCCAGGGAAACATTATGGTCTACAGAAGCCTAAATGGGGCTATGCCCTTAATGACGTATCTTTAGATAAGCCTGGTGGGCACGGCTCACTTTTCCACATGAGGAAGCACACACCTCAAGGTCCCTCATGCATAGTGTCAGTCACACAGTTAGGGACCCTTCCCTGCAGTGTTAACTACCAGTTTTCTCCACAGAGAAGTAAAACATGAGAACTCACAGCTTCTCTGGTGTTCTTCAGATACTCTCATTTGCTCTGGGCAATCGGCCAATGTTTAAGCACTCTTTTTGAAATGGGAAATGGTAACCTGCCAATGTTTAAGCACTGTGTCTTTTTGTAATGGTAAATCATTATGTTTCATGATCTTTCAACACTTTCACCTTTGAGCTCTTTCAAAACTCTTTGGGTGCATGCCACCTGATCTCATCAGCCTAGCTTGTTTGAAGATCTAGAATGCTTGGGGTTACCAATACTGTAGTGCCTCTGCCTATTTGCAGAGCCAGCAATCTCATTTCTTGGACTCTGTCCTTAGTAAATAATCAGAGATGTCTTTAACGATGATGCACAAAAATGTGTTGTTTTTCTCATAACACTATGGAACTGTAAAATCTTATTTATTTACAAGTTTATTGTTTTCTTTTTCCCATATGAATGTATGCTTCATCATTTCCTCTGCTAATTAAGATTATGATAGGAATAACAATGATCATAATGGTAGATCACATGAGTATTTACTGGGTCAAGCACTTTGCTATGCATTTAGACACATTATACCATTTAACAATCACAAAGACTTATGAGATTAGCGTAATTGTCACCATTACAAATAATTACCAGTTATTAATGATCACCATTTTACAGATGAAGAAACTGCGGTTTAGAGAGGTTATTAGTGGTCAAGCTGAGACTTGAACCCAGCTCCACTCCACTTGAATTTGTATGCTGATTAAGTACACAATGCCTAGTATATGGTCAAGTTTAAGAGTTGCTAACCCAGACTCTCAGGCTATTCCATGGAATAGGCTATATCTCAGAGAAGAACACTCTAGATACTTGTCTGGTACATGTTGGTTAGTCCACTTAAATCGTTGCACCTAGTCCTGCTTATCTAGTATGCTTTTCTGCCTCCAGCAAAGCCCTGATTTTGTTTAGATTCCCACCTTCCATACAGCTCCCAGGTAGCATATCCCTGGTAGTGAATCTTCATAAGTCTCAGCCAATCATGGTAATTTTATTCTCTATGCATTAATTATTCTTGCCATGGGCATGTGATGCTGTTCTTCCTAAAGAGATAATGAGGACCTAGCAACAATGGAGGCTGAGGGTGAGTCATAAGATTTTTACTTCCTCTTAAAAAGAAACACAAGACAGAAGACAGTCCAGGCCCCTTTACATCCTCTAGATATGGTTATATGAGGAGGAGATGATTAGAGCTGTAGCAGCCACCTTGGGAACATGATGGAAAAGAGCCCAAACCATCCATCTTTTAATTTAGTGATTAATTTCGTAATTTAATTATTTTATGTGGTATTGTTTTGTTTTGTTTTTTATTTTGAGACAGAGTCTCACTTTGTCACCCTGGGTAGAGTGCCATGGCATCACAGCTCATAGCAACCTCAAACTCTTGGGCTCAAGTGATTGTCTTGCCTCAGCCTCCTGAGTAGTTAGGACTATAGGCATCTGCCACTATGCCTGGCTATCTTTTTTTTTTTTTTAGAGACAGAGTCTTGCTCTTGCTCAGGCTTGTCTTGAACTCCTGAGCTCAAGCAATCCACCTGCCTTGGCCTCCCAGAGGTACTAGGATTACAGGCATGAGCCACCACGCCTAGCAGGTATTGTTTTCTTTTTAAAAACTGGTTTTAAATGCACTTTAGTTTTAAAACCTAGTCTTTTTTATGGTTTCTGTTTCTGGTATTATTTGAATTGAAACTTTGTTTTGTGATAGAAATTAAGCTGAAATAAGGTTAGGTAGCCAGACAAGGTGGCTCAAACCTATAATCCTAGAACTTTGGGAGTCCAAGGAAAGAGGATTGCTTAAGGCCAGGAGTTTGAGACCCAACTAAGAAAGAGCAAGACTCTGTCTCTAAAAAAAAAAAAAAATAGAAAGAGTATCTGGGTATGATGATGGGTATCAGTAGTCTCAGCATTTTTGAAGGCTGAAACAGTAGGATCACTTGATCCCAGTAGTATGAGGTTGCAGTGAGTTATGATAACACCACTGCAGTCTCGCCCAGGCAAAAGAGTGAGACTCTGCCTCAATCATCATCATCATCATCATCATCATCATCATCTCAAGAAAAAATGAGAATTAACCCCCATGACCAGAAAGGACAGGGGTGTGTTACAGCATGACAAGAAATAGGGACAAGCATCAACTTGCTTTTCTCTCCTTGACACCTTTATTTTCTCACTATGACTATATTCAGAAGACTAGAATCACCTCCAAAGGCAGGGCCGGAACATACATGTCCTTGGTTTCATGAACAGAGAGAGACTCAAAGAATCTCAAGGTGACTTACATTGGTGGCAGAGAAGTGACTAGCCCAGCTTGAATGAGGAACTCACCTAGACCATCCATTGTGGCCAGGATGGGAAGGAGAGGGGTTTCACATGAGAAGATGACATCTCCTGTTCAAACCACATGTCCATGGTGGGAATACAGAACGATTCCTTAGAAGAAGAGGATTTTAACTTAAAAATTTACCTTGTTTTCTGGGAAGATAACCCCACAAACCCATCCATCAGGTACCAAGTTTAATAATTCCCTGTTCTCCCCAGCGTGTATAAATAGTTACAGCTTTTATTCTCCTGTTACTCAAATAGTTTTATATTTTTCACTTAGACTTTTAATCCAAGTGGAATTTATTTTGACTTAAGTATAAAGTACTCATCTAAAGTTTTATGTTTTCCAGATTGGTTGCCAAATGCCTCACACATAACCCTGTAGAAACAAGACCTGTAGCAACCAGGTATATTTTCTTCCTTATTTGTATATATTTCATATTTATATATGTATTTATATATTTCTAGATATTCAGTAATCATTCCTTGTCCCTCTCTGTTTCCCCTATTGTTTTATAGAAAGAATATTGTTTATTTTCCAGCAGGAATGGTTAACTTATAATTAGATTTTAGGTTACAGACTGTACAGATGAAATTGGAACTAGACTAGAAGACAATTTATACCACCTACTAGTGGATACAGTGACTAATGGGATTTGGCAAAAAATGCCAAAGCATTTCATTTGTATAAAGGATTGCTACTGTGTCTTAAGGAAGAGCATGACATTGTTATTGTTGTTGTGTGTGAAAGTTAAGTCTAGATGAAAGGGTAAGAATGAATGCTGAGACATCCAAGCAATGAACTTTGCTGGTTATCTGACCAGTCCATCTCAGCTCACGGTTGAACTCTCTCCCTTACGTGTGCCATTCTGTGTGGAAGAATTCCAGGGCCTTGTAAATTACACTTTCTGGCTGTGTTTGACAATGGGTGATTCTGGTGTCATTTCCTGCTAGGGTAGTGGACCAGCAACAGCTACATTGGTGGTGACAGCTGGTAGCAAAGCGGTGGTTGTGGCTGTAGCAGCCATAAGTGTGACCTGGGAGTGTGAGTTCATAGATGCCAGGACTTAGGAGTGGGACAAACAGCCAGCAAGCAGTGTTTGAAGCTCTGGTAGCAGAATAACCACCCCTGCACACACATGCACACACACACACATACACAGGTATACAGAAGACATCCAAGTCCTAAACCTGATGTCTGTGAATGAGTTACTTTTCCCAGTAAGAAAGACTGCAGATTCAGTCAAAAACTTTTGAGATAGAGTTATTGTCCTGGATTACCCAGGTGGGCTCAATGTAATCACAGAGACCCTTATAAGAGGGAGGCAGGAGGCTCAAAGTCAGAGAAGACATGAGGACAGAAGCAAAGGTCAGAGAGAGAGATCTGGGCATGCTCTGCTGTTGGGTTTTGAAGATGAAGGAATAGTCTGTGAGCCAAGAAATACATGCTGCATGTAGAAGTAAGAAAAGATGGGCTGGTGCTATGGCTCACACCTGTAATCCCAGAATTTTGGGAGACCAAGGCAAGAGAAAAAGAAAATTGCTTCAGTCTGGGAGTTCAAGGTTGCAGTGAGCTATGATTGCACCACTGCACTCCAGCATGGACTACAGAGTAAGACTCCATCTCTTAAAAAAAAAAAAAAAAAAATCTTGGGTACAAATGCATAAGCAAGCAGCAAGTGATTACTGTAAATCTGTCTCTTTTTTTTTTTTTCATTATTCTTAATGAAATGCACTTATTCTTCTTCTGGATTTTCCAATAACATTTCTGTGACCCTTTATAGTTGGAAAAGCAATTGACAAAGATTGTTGCATTTGACTCTCATAACCACTCTAAAAGATAGATATTTTAATTATGCCCATTTCATAGATGAAATGGATCTTGCCTAGTAGAGATAAGAAACCTACCTGTGGCCACTCGGCTAGAAAGGTACAGGCCAGGGCTCGGCATTCAGAGTCCATCTCTCATCCTCCCTACCACACTGCTTTTCCACAGGTATGAAAATAATTTATAAGTATCCTGCACACCACACCAAATTCATTGTGGGAAAAATTCAGGAAAAACTATCAGAAATTCTACAGGTCTAGAAATGACACTCATTGGAATACTGTAGTTATTAAAAGGATAAGTATCCATTCTGTTTAGCAAAATTTAACTGTTAATATGTGTTTTTAAGCAGTGCACATGATTTCACATCAGTTATTATGTTGGGCTTCTTCAGGAGGCAATGAACAAAGTTAGATTCCTTTGTTGGCAAGGGATTTATTCTAAGGACATTCAGGGAAGTAGGGAGACAGGGCATAATGGCATCTGTAGCTAAGTCAAGCAATGCAGAGAATAAAACGTTGTTTGAGGCCTGAAGGTTGTTCAGACTGTCCCCTCATTAAACTGTGCATCCTTAGGACTAGGTGCCCAGGCTCCCTTCTGTGTGCTTTGCCTTGGTGCTGTGCCAGCCCCTTACTGTCTTCGTTGCTATGGCTGTTTGTTTTTTCTCTCTACACAAGTAAGCCTCTGCTTACTGGTGACTTCCTTTCACCGCTTCCTGGTTTCTATCACCTGATGGCTTTTGCTCACTATTTTCTGCCTTGATCCCCTGTTGTCTCTGGGTGTCTCACATCTAAACTCCCCAAGAAAGAGAACCTCATTGCTTCAATTAGTCACTACTGTTCTTGTAATCAGAGCTCTCAGGCCAGGCCACTTCCTAGTTCTACTGGTTAGCATGTGTACTAGCTGTGGCACCATCACACACCCATATTTGATGCAGTCAGCGAGGGTCCAAAAAGTGTTCACATAGTAAGAATGTGACCTCTCCAATATTAGTTTTGAACAATATTTTAAATGGCATAAATAAGCCCAGCACAGGGGCTCACACCTATAATCTTAGCACTCTGGGAGGCTGAGGCGGGTGAATAGCCTGAGCTCATGGTTGGAGACCAGCCTGAGGCAGAGGGAGACCCTGTCTCTAAAAATAGCCGGGCGTTGTGGCAGCTGCCTGTAGTCCCAGCTACTTGGGAGGCTGAGGCAAGAGAATCGCTTGAGAGTTTGAGGTTGCTGTGAGCTATGAAGCCAGGGCACTCCACCCAGGGTGACAAAGTGAGACTCTGTCTCAAAAAAAAAGAAAAAAATATATAAATATTATATATATATGTTATATATATATAATATAAATTAAAGCTGTCATAGTTGGGTTTAGGTCAGGGCAGAGGAATTTTAGATAATTATTTTTCCCCATTTTGCAAGTTTCCTGTAATGACATTGTAATAGCTTTTTAGATTTCAAGCATTTTTTATAAAATAAATCTCCCATGCAGTAGAAGTCATGCAACCAAGCTACCACTTCAGTCTCTTCCATGGACTTATCTTGAGACAGTAGAGGAAAGTCACAACTATTAAAGCCTGTGGATCCTTATTCCTGCAACGGTCAAGGTTGTAATTGTGGTAGGCTGTGAAAGCACCTGGAAGGCAAAAGTGTCTGTTATTACTCTAACAACTCCTTTTAAACTGCTATAATAGCATGTGCCACATGAGCAAAACACACAGCCTTCTAAACTAGCTTACTTGTGAAAAGCCGTCCCTTGCGCACAGGGCAAGTATTTAAAAATACCACCCACTCGATTGGCGTACATCTCCAGGGCACCACGGCAGCTTTGTGAAATCAGCTATCACTAGCTCCACTTTGATCTTCCTCATCTACACCCTTGTCTCAGTTCTTCTGTCACAGACATACAATTACTAAGTATTATTATTGCTTGATAATTACTGTAATTACTAAGATGACAGCGCGAGATGGCAAAGACAGGAGAAACCGAATTCTCACATGGACTAGTGTCTGAGCTGGAGAGTCTGTTTGTGTAGGGAAAGTGTGAATTCCCCCACCCAGTCGTCTGGGAGCGGACAAGGGCTGGAACCTCAAAGCCGAAGGACTGACCGCCCAAAGGCAGGGGCCCGGGCTCTGTGACTCGGTAACCGAGATGCAAAGTCCTCCCGTGATCCTAGAGAGGACCCTTAAGTGCAGCGCAGTCCCGGAAGGCGAGATGCTGACACACTTCCGGCCTTTGTGAGTCATTGTGTCTGTGTCGAGGCGTCGGAGGGCCTAGGTCGGTGTGCGGTGCCCTTCGGCCGGCCTGAGCCCCAGAGTCAGCTCCCCTTTCTCGCCCAGCGCCCCCAGGTCGCTCCCGGGGCTCACGGTGAGACTTGGGGCCGGCCTCTGGGGTGGGCGGGCGGCGCCGTAGGGGTGTGCGCGCGAGGGTGGGCGCTGCAGCTGCGGCCCCGGGGCCCCCCTCCCAGCGGTCCCTGAGGAGTGCGAAGAGTGTCGGTGTTTGCCTAGGACTGGACCCCAGGAAACGCTGTCTCCCATAGAGACGTCCCCGCCCCACCCCCGGGTCCAAGCAGGGAGGGGGTAAGGGTTACAGTGGCCTGGGGTGCTCGGAGACCTAGGGAAAAGCTGTCGCCCGCAGTGTCGTCATCGTGGTTTGACGTTTCCGAGAAAGGGGTCGCGAGCGAACTGATACCTCTTCGGATTTTTTTTTGCTCTCCCGGCGTCGCCATTTGCATTTATTGTGGTGAGAGGTTTTTTTTTCTAAGTCCTTGAGGACCTGGAGGTGAAAAGTGTGGAAGGCCGAGAGATGGACACATTTTGAGGTGTAGCAAACGTTTCCAGATTCACCTGCTTTTCCTAATCCCTCTCCCACCACTGAGCAGTGACTGAAGAGTACTTGAAGCCTGGTCAAAGTGGATAAAGAAGTGAACCAAATCTAGTAGAGATGATATACACCTCACTCTTTTTCAGCTTTATTGAATGTTTTCAAGGCCATTTTAAAATGAGCTATCCGGGAGATGAGTCGGATTTTACAGTTCTGAGTAGTTACTCTGCTTGACTTGGAGTGGGTGAGGAGTGAAGGAAATTTGTAGAAATTGCATTGAGCCATTAGGAGACTGATTAGCGGAGTGACCTTGGATAAGACAAGGCACTTCACCAACTTTCAGTTTTGTCATCGATAAAATTGACTAGATTTTCTCCAAAGCCCCTTTCAACTTGGCATTGATTTAGTCAGTGTAAATGAAAAATTCAACTGCAGTTTAGCCTGACACTCCCCCTTCCTCCCTCCCTTTCCTGCAGTGCCTCCAATACACAATAAGATACTTTCATTATAGAGAGTGGCTGTTACATGGCCTGGGACCAAAGAAAGCATTTATTGTACAGGCCAGTGCTAGGCGGATTGGAGGTTGGTCAATAAATACTTGAATTGTGGAGGATTCGTTGTAACCACATCCAACAAAGCTGTGTTACTGTGTGTGCTGGCCAGATATGGAGAAATAGCTTTATTACATAGAGAACCATAATGAAGATTTACCCCACAATGTTTCTCCAGGTTGGTATCCTCTCTGAATTATTATGCAAGATTCTTGTTCATTATTTTAGGCAGTTTCCACCAATCTTAGGATACCAACAGGGAAGATAGTTACTTAACACTGTAGTTTTTTGCTGATACTGTTTGATCTAAGGATTTAAAATTTTTCTAATGTTTTATATTGCAGCTAAATACAGAGTAACGGTATGTTAAATCTTTTCATTCTGTGGTAGTATCAATATTTGGGGGTAGCTAGCTGCTTTTTGAGGTAGTTTTTTTGTATTAAAATATTTTATAGCTCTGTTAAAAAAAATGGGAATAGAGAGGCAGATTATTTAAACTTTCAAGACTGTGCCCTGCAAAAAGTGCTGGGCTGGAAAAAAAATACTGGGCTGTTTAGAAAACAACCTTTGAAATATACTGAGCTTGTAACTTCAAGCCCTGTCTCTAAGAAAATCATCTATATTTATCCTTGGTGAGAATTGAGGGTATCCATGGATGCTAGGAATAATCTTTTCTAAAGTTGATGGTATGTCAGACCCCAGAGGTAGTTTCCTATTATTTAGAACTTCCCCCCAACCTCTTGACTGATAAGAATACTGAGTCTCAGCGAAGGTAAATAACTCACTAAGAATATGTAATTTATTTGTGGGAAGCTAGAATTCAGTTGTGATGGCCTATGCTGCTCTCACTGTTACAGGATTTTTTCCATTGTTTGTAATCTTATAAACAGGCTGAATATTGGAATGTACAGGTACATTGAAAAAATTCAAACATTTCTCTAGTGCTAACTTAATGCCACCATTTCAAGTGCCTTATATGTGTTAACCCATTTACTACTTACAACAGCTCTGTGAGGTAAATGTCATTTTTTATTCCCATTATACAAATGAGAAAAATGAGATACATAGAGAAGTTCACTTGCACACAAGGTCATCAGCTAGTAAGTAGTGTGGCAGTTTTAACACTAAACATGATACTCTTCCAAGGAGCTGGTGGAACAGATGTGAGGACAAAATTGAGTACAGAATGAATGGGCAAAAAAAACCAGTAACATTGTAAATTTATTTACTTTTCAAAAACTAATCATTGCAAGGAATCATGCTAGGTGATTAACAAATATAAAGAAGCATACCTTTAACAATAGCCTAGTTGAGGAAGAAGGAAAGAAAAACCAAATTACAGGCTCGGTGCCTGTAGTTCAGCGGCTAGGGCGCCAGCCACATACACCAGAGCTAGTGGGTTCAAACCCAGCCCAGGCCTGCCACACAATAATGACAGCTACAAACAAAGTGGTGGTGGGCGCCTGTAATCCCAGCTACTTGGAAGGCTGAGGCAATTTGTATTAAAATATTTTATAGCTCTGTTAAAAAATGAGAATAGAGAAGCAGATTATTTAAACTTTCAAGACTGTGCAGAGCCCAAGAGTTGGAGGTTGCTGTGAGCTATGACGCCATAGCACTCTACCAAGGGCGATATAATGAAACTCTGTCTCAAAAGAAAAAGAAAAACCAAATTACAGAGTAAGAAACGTCATGAGAAATTACATAGTAAAAGTTTCAGGGAGATCATTAGGTCCTTTAGAGGGAGGAGAGAAGATTATGTGCTCAGATCATCTGAGTAACCTAAAATACAACCCAGTCCTTTTGCTGCTATTGTGCTTCTTCTCTGGCCCAGAGCAGGAACAGAAAAATACTGAGGGTAGGGAAGGGGACCTGTCCCAGTAGGAGGCAGAGAGAATGTGTCCATGCCCTTGTCTTTGGCCTTTTGGGCACACTTCTCCTAAAAGTCCCTTCCTGTTGATTCTCACTGACCCAGAGAATCCCCTGTTCCATAGCTGAGACAGGATAAAATTTTCACGTAAGTAGAGGTTCCTGATGGCTAGGCTAGCTACCATATTAGTTCTGGTTGGTTACTCTGTTTGAAGGATCTCTACCTAGTAATGTTACAGACCAGTCATCTCCAACCTTTTTGACACCAGGGACCAGTTTAATGGAAAATAATTTTTCCATGGAGCAGGGTTGAGGGGGGTATATAATAAGTCTGAAAGTAATTGTTTATTATGGTCTCTGTGCAGTCAAACCTCTCTGCTAATGATAATCTATTTTTGTGACTGTTCCCAGCACTAACATTACCACCTCAGCTCCACCTCAAATCATCAGGCATTAGATTCTCATAAAGAATGGACAACCTAGGCCAAGTGCAGTGGCTCACACCTATAATCATAGCACTCTGGGAGGCTGAGGCAGGGGGATTGCTTGAGTTCGTGAATTCCAGACCAGCTTGAGCAAAAGCAAGACCCCCATCTCTACTAAAAATAGAAAAACTGAGGCAAGAAGATCACTTGAGCCCAAGCTGGAAGTTGCTGTGAATTATGACGCTACGGGACTCTACCCAGGGTGACAGCTTGAGACTCTGACTCAAAAAAAAAAAAAAAGATGGGCAACCTAGATTCCTCACATACACAGGTTATAGTAGGGTTCCCACTCCTTTGAGAATCTAATGCTACCAATGATCTGTCAGGAAGCAGAGTTTAGGTGGTGATGTGATTAATGGCGAGCAGATGTAACTACAAGATGAAGTTTACTCATTAGCCCACGTCCTGCTCTGCAACACAGTTCACAACAGGTCATAGACCACCAGTCTGTGGCACAAGGATTGGGGACTCCAGTTATAGACAGTCACCACTTGTATCTTCTGCTGTCTCTTCCCTTTTCCTGGAAAGGCTTCAGTCACATAATAACCCTGTGATGAAAAGAGTAGATGGTAGATGAGGCCCTTCCAGATTAGTCATTCTTCATAGGCCTTCTTTTTAGAAAGGATCTGTATGTACATTGAAGCCCCTTCTAACCCTACATGTTGGGTACAAGATAAATTTGGTAAATGGCTAAAGAACTTGAACTGAGGAGTCACAGACTTAATTTCAAATCCTGGCTCTACCATTTACTTGCTGTGGGGCCTTGGGTGGGTTATGTAATGGCAGTAAACCTCAGTTCTTTCATTATTAAGTTAGATGATAATGGCTTCCCAAGGTAATTGTGTGGTCAAGTGAAGTGCTTAATATGGTACCTGGTACCTGGAAAGCACTGAATAAATGTCAGCTCTTACTGTTAGACCTGTTTGAGGGTTCTTGAACAGCGATAAGAGGCAAGCGCCATCTTAGTTTTGAAGTATAAGTAGGATTTGAGGAAGCAAGAATAGAGAGGAAATGTCAGGCATTGAGTCAAAATGCAGGGCATATGTAGGAAATACTGATTAGACCCCTTTTGCTGAATGGAGAAGGCTGGTGGTGTGGGCAGAGTTGCTGGGAAATGAAGCTTGAAGGGAAATTAGGAAGAGGCACTGGAAGGTATTGATTACAGAGCTATAGAGTTGTAAGATTAATCTGAAGAGTGGAGGATAGAAAGCTGGACTACATGGGATTAGATTAAAAATAAATGTAAGCAAAGAATTACTTTTCCCTGGTGCTTGGAGAGCATGCTTATAAGGAGAAGGGAATCGGCGGCACCTGCAGCTCAGTGGGTAGGGAGCCAGCCACATATACCAGGGCTGGCGGGTTGGAACCTGGCCTGGGCCAGCTAAAACAACAATGACAGCTGCAACAAAAAAATAGCCTGGCTTTGTGGCAGGCACCTAAATCCTAGCTCCTTAGGAGGTTGAGGCAAGAGAATCATTTAAGCCCAAGAGTTTGAGGTTGCTGTGAGCTGTGACACTACAGCACTCTACCAAGGGGGCAACATAATGAGGCTCTGTCTCAAAAAAAAAAAAAAAAGAAGGGAATCAAACAGAAAGGGAGGTTTTGAACCTGGGTGATTGAGTTATTACTAGAATATCCGAATCTAAAGGTCGTAAGAAGATGGCACCTGTGGCTCAGTGGTTATGGCGCTGGCCCCATATACCAAGGGTGGTGGGTTCAAACCCGGCCCCAGCCAAATTGCAACAACAATAACAAAAAAATAACTGGGCTTTGTGGCAGGCACCTGTAGTCCCAGCTACTCAGGAGTCTGAGGCAAGAGAATCACCTATGCCCAGGAGTTAGAGGTTGCTGTAAGCTGTGATGCCATACCACTCTACCAAGGGCAATAAAGTGAGACACTGTCTCTATTAAAAAAAAAAAAAAAACCTTATTTAACTTGGGATATTAGGAGAGGTTTGTGCATCTTAAAGGGTGAGTAAAAATTTGACAAATAGGGTGGTGCCTGTGGCTCAAAGGAGTAGGATGCCAGCCCTGTATACCAGAGGTGGCAGGTTCAAACCTGGCTCTGGCCAAAAACTGCAAAAAAAAAAAAAAATTTTTGACCAATAAAGTTGATATGGTAAGAAAGCAAAGAGGTGAAGATGAAGAATCATGGTCCATGCTTGGGGAACATTCATGGGCCAGATAGGCTGAAATAGAGGAAAGCAATACTAAAAAAAAATTAGTGGGAAGTCAGACTGGAAAAGTAGGTTAGAATATGTGGTCAGAGGCTCTGGAATGCTATCAGGGGTTCACTGACAGTGAAGGGCAGGAGCAAATGATCAGAAGCACACTTCTGCAATACTGTGCTGACCTTGGTCTGTTGTGTGTATTGGAACTAGAGAAACTACATGGGGCTTATAGAGCTAGTCAAGGCAGGAGATAAGAGTGCCCAAAATAGGGTGTTGGAAAGTAGGGTGGGAAGCATATTAGGAAAATATACAGTCTTTCTGCTTTTCAGAATGAAAACGGCTTAGAGAAACTATTTAACCTCTAGTTGAGAAGCTTGCCCGAGGCAGATTAGCCCCTCCTCCTTTGTAGCAGTCCTGTCTATTCTCAGTGCCCCAGCTCCAGGGAGGCCTCTCCTAGAAGCTCCCTTGTTGGCCCTTCTGTTACCTCTTAGGGCTCCTCTTGCACTTGCGTTGAAACATCTTTAGAACATTCTGCTTTGTACTATAATGGTTTGTGCGAAGGTCAAAATTGTTTCTTATCTTTTAATTCCCCTCAGTCTTTCAGGACATCTTGCATGTTGTAGATATTCAGGAAATGGAAAAATTGTGGATGTGAAGACTTCAGAGTTAAAGCTGATCTGAAGTTGAAAAACCAAGTTTATATATCCCAGCAGAGTTAGAAGACAGTTTACAATAGTGCTTCACCAGTTTAGAATCATTGGAGAAATGATTTAATTCCCAAGTTTTCTTCACTTTTATGGAGAAAGCCTCTTGTAAATGTACAGTTGTCTCTTTGTGTCCATAAGGGATTGGTTCCAGGACATGTATACCACCACCCCCATACCAAAATCCACAGATGCCCAAGTCTCTGATATAAAATGGGGTAGTAGTTGTAACCTACACATATCCTCCCATATACAGTGGAACCTCCATAGTTGACCACCTCCCCTTATTCACCACCTCCTTAATTTGACCTCATTTTTATAGGCCAGACATCTACCACATGTATGTATCAGTACAGTAAGCCTGCTCCTTATATTGACCACTCCATATGTTGACCAGTTT
This sequence comes from Loris lydekkerianus, assembly GCA_963574355.1. Lineage (NCBI taxonomy): Eukaryota > Metazoa > Chordata > Mammalia > Primates > Lorisidae > Loris > Loris lydekkerianus. Next base: position 19,547 of record CAUYPK010062331.1, on the reverse strand, counting down.
GTTACAGTCCCTTGGATTGTCAACTTAATAGAGGTTTTCTTATACTTTAAGTCATCCCTAGATACAGTGTAACTGCTATGTAAATAATTGTTATACTGTATTTTTATTTTTATTTTTTTGAGACAGAGGCTCACTCTGTCATCCTAGGTAGAGAGTCAAGGTGTCATAGCTCACAGCGACCTCAGATTCTTGGGCTCAAGTGATTCTCTTTCCTGAGTAGCTGGGACTATAGGTGCCCACCACACCCAACTATTTTTTTTTTTTTTTTTTAAGAGATGGGGTCTCATTTTTTGCTTTGGCAACTCTTGAGCTCAGGCAATCCATGGGCCTCAGCCTTCCAGAGTGCTAGAATTAATAGGCATGAGCCACCACACTTGGCCCATTTGTATTATTTTGTTGTGTTCTTTTTTTAATTTTTTTTCCTTGAATATTTTCAATTCATGATTCATTGAATTCAAGGATACAAAACCCACAGATGTGAAGGGCCAACTGGATTATAGCATTCGTTATTATTATAGACTTACTTTAAAAAGGATTTCTAGTTTTCATTAAGGACAAAAAAATGAGGTAGAAAAACTAGACTTGTGGTAAATCTCAGATTAAAATCATAATGTTTACAACAATGACAACTACAACCAAAAAATAGCCAGGCGTTGTGGTGGGTGCTTATAGTCCCAGCTACTCAGGAGGGTGAGGCAAGAGAATCACTTAAGCCTAAGAGTTTGAGCTTGCTGTGAGCTGTGATGTCATAGCACTCTACCAAGAGCAACATAGACTATCTCAAAAATAAATAAATAAAAATGAAAAAAAAATAAAATAAAATTATAATCTTTGTAACTAAAACCTTCTGCTCCAGGCTTTTTTTGGTCATTGATCCCTGTCAGGAAAAACAAATACGTACATATTTTTTAAATTATATACATGTACTATTTTATCAATATTTTGTGCAGTAAGACAAAAAATATATTACATGCGCTATTTTAAGCTAATCTTAAAATTATTAGTAAGTTGCTTTTAGGGAGAGCCATGTAATTAAAAATGCTTTGTGAGTTTAAAACTTTTGACTTATCTCATTATAGTAAAGCAATTGAATGATCTATTTCTAAAACTTCAATTTGATGCTTAGTTTTGATGGCCATAGATGTGAAAATGATAATTTCACAAAGACGAAGGAACTGCATCGTTATTTCTGCTTTGTCATTCATGACTGGTTCTGTTCACCAACCATGCTAAATTTCTGTTGTTAAAATGCAGAATATAGACTTGGCACCTGTAGCTCAAGCGGCTGAGGCACCAGCCATACACCTGAGCTGGTGGGTTCAAATCCAGCCTGGGCCCACCAAACAACAATGACGTCTGCAACCAAAAAATAGCTGGGCATTCTGGCAGGCGCCTGTAGTCCCAGCTACTTGGGAGGCAGAGGCAGAAGAATCTCTTGAGCCCAGGAGTTGGAGATTGCTATGAGCTGTGATGCCATAGCACTCTACCCAGGGTAACAGCTTGAGGCTCTGTCTCAAAAAAAAAAAAGTGCAGAATATATTTGACTCAGCACCTGTAGCTTAGCAGCTAGGGTGCCAGGCACATACACCAGAGCTGGCAGGTTCGAATCCAGCCCGGGCCTGCCAAATAACTTTCAACTATGACCCAAAAATAGCCGGGCGTTGTGGTGAGTGCCTGTAGTCCCAGCTACTTGGGAGGCTGAGGCAAGAGAATTGCTTAAGCCGAAGAGTTTGAGGTTGCTGTGAGCTGTGAAGCCACAGCACTCTACCCTAGGGTGACATAATGAGACTCTGTCTCAAAAAAAAAAAAAAATTCAGAACATATTTTTATCTTCCACAACTTTAAATCACTTGTTCTTATAAAACTCATCAGAAGGTAGTATATTATATTTTTAATAAACTTGCTTGAGACCCACTAAAATTCTTCATTTGAAAACATTTTAAACAAGTTAGAAAATATTTCAAGTTTTTTAAATGGGAACGTAAAAAGGTTTTTCCAGGATACTTGGTATCATTTTGACAGTTAAAATTATATAACAATGAGGTCTGGCATGGCGGCTCATGCCTATAATCCTTGCACTATGGGACAAGGTAGATTGCTTGAGCTCAGGAGTTTGAGACCAGCCTCAACAAGAATGAGACCCCATCTTTATTAAAAATAGAAAAATAAACTAACTAGCCTGGTGTACTGGCACATGCCTGTAGTCCCAGCTATTTGGGGAGGCTGCCGCAAAGGGATTGCTCACGCCCAAGAGTTTGAGGTTACTGTGAGCTATGATGCCATAGCACTCTAGCCTGGGCAACAGAACAAGACTCTGTCTCAAAAAAAAAAAAAAAGAAAAGAAATTACATAGCAATGTAAAAATTTCGTACATACAGTCTCATAATTATTCTTTCATCACATTTTCTTAAAGCAGCTGCTTTTTCACCCATTGGTAACTTTGTTTGATTTAGATTGAAATTGGTCTTTAACTCCAAATCTAGCTAAGACCTTGTTCTAGAGAGGAGCTTCAGCTGTACCATTTACTTGTTTTTCACTTGTGTTGGCATCATTGGTATTTCCTCTAATTGTAGTTTCTCTACGGAAATCTTTAAAACTGTTTATTTCTTTTCTGAAAGTATGAGTAGTTAAAGGTAGATTTTAAAAATACGTCATTTCATATAAGTGAGTAAGGTAGAGCCCTAAGAGTCCAAGATTGCAGTGAGCTGTGATGATACCACTGCACTCCAGCCTGGGTGACGGAGTAAGACCCTGTCTTTAGAAGAATAAATAAAGTGAAAAAGCAAGTGAGGGCACCTTGGCAGCCCTGGGGTTTGGGACAAAAGGATGTAACAGTTCAACATTTAGAATAAATGAGGGTATTAGTGTCAATTGGTATGTTAAATGTGGCTTAATTAATTTCTTTGCCTTTTTTTTTTTTTTTTTTTTTTTGAGGCAGAGTCTCAAGCTGTCGTCCTGGGTAGAGTGCCATAGCGTCATAGCCCACAGCAACCTCCAACTCTTGTGCTCAAGTGATCCTCTTGCCTCAGTTTTTTTTCTTTTTTAGTAGAGATGAGGTCTCACTTTTTGCTCAGGCTGGTCTCAAACTTGTGAGCTCAAGCAGTCCACCCGTCTCGACCTCCCAGAGTGCTAGGATTATTGGCACAAGCCACCACATGCCTCCCTTTTGCTTTTAAAATAAGACATTCTGATATTTTCTTTCTGCATGGATCATCTTGTACTTTGGAAACCCCAGCTTTAGACTGACCAAGGCACCCTTAAAAATGATAAAAATAGCTAAATGATGGATTAGCAAATACCAAAGCTTCAAATTTGACTTTGATATTGACTCTTCTAAGTAGCCACCTACTACTGAGCAAACATAGCCTCATTTTATGTCATCTGAAAAATGACACTAACCATTTTGCTTACTTGCTAGGGTTGTGGTGAGGACAAAAGAAGATTGTGTAGGCACTGCTTTAAGCCTGGTACCCTGCTAGCATTCAGCTCTCACTGGGCTAAGCACTATCACTGCCGCATTCATAACCTGCTGGCCAGTTGAAGGTGAGTTGCTGTGGTACCAGGCGAACACCATCAGGGTGGAGTTCACTGGTTGAGGTTTCTATTTGCAAACCTTAACTTAAGTAACAGTGAAGCCAGATACAGTGGCTCATGTCTGTAATCCTAGCACTCTGGGAGGCCGAGCCAGGTGTATTGCCTGAGCTTACTGGTTCGAGACCAGCCTTAGCCAGAGCAAGACCCTATCTCTAAACAATATCCAAGCATTATGGCGGGATCCTATGCTACTTGGGAGGGTGAGGCAAAAGAATCGCTTAAGCTCAAGAGTTTGAGGTTGCTGTGAGCTGTGATACCACAGCACTCTACCCAGGGTGACAAAGTAAGACTGTGTCTCAAAAAAATAAAATTAAATTAAAAAATGAGGGAAGAGGATTGGTAGAGCCCAAGAGTTTGAGGTTGCTATGAGCTATGATGCCATGGCATTCTACCCAGGGCAACCGGGTGTGTCTCTGTCTTGAGCTTGAGACTCTGTTTCAAAAAAAAAAAAAAGGCAAGAGAAATTAAGCCACATTTAATATACCAAAAAAAAAAAAAAAAAAAAAAAGGGACAGTGGAGATAGCACAGCTTTACAGTTGTTTTTTCCTCTGTCATTCAGAAGTATTTTCAATGCCTTAACGTGTAGTCTAGTATGAAGAGCTAGCACAAGCCACTCTGTATGTACTAACAGCTTTTTTTAATACTTCAGGAATAGCACAGAAAGAGACATCATAATACATCTCCTAGGACTGAAAATTGAACACAGACCCTGTTTGGATCAAGTCAGTTCCCTGAACCTGAAAGATGACTGCTGAATCAAGGGAAGCCACAGGTCTGTCCCCCCAGACTGCACAGGAAAAGGATGGTATTGTAATAGTGAAGGTAGAAGAAGAGGATGAGGAAGAACACATGTGGGGACAAGATTCCAGCCTGCAGGAGACACCTCCCCCAGACCCAGAAATATTCCGCCAACGTTTCAGGCGCTTCTGTTACCAGAATACTTTTGGGCCTCGAGAGGCTCTGAGTCGACTGAAGGAACTTTGTCATCAGTGGCTGCGACCAGAAATAAACACAAAGGAGCAGATCCTAGAGCTGCTGGTACTGGAGCAGTTCCTTTCCATTCTGCCCAAGGAACTCCAAGTCTGGCTGCAGGAATACCGCCCAGATAGTGGAGAGGAGGCTGTGACCCTTCTAGAAGACTTGGAGCTTGATTTGTCGGGACAGCAGGTAATATGAGGTGAAAGTTACTGATTTAAAGCTAGGGTTAACAGTAGTAGTCCTTGTGGTTTTTCTGCCTGCTCTTTCTAGATATTAAAAAGTAAGTCTGGCTTCTCCTCCCTGCATCTGCTGGCATACTTACAGTCTTTTCTTTAATATTTTAATACCTATTTTAAAAGTGATTTACCCACAAACCCAACGTTTGTTTTCAGGTCCCAGGTCAAGTTCATGGACCTGAGATGCTCGCAAGGGGGATGGTGCCTCTGGATCCAGTTCAGGAGTCCTCAAGCTTTGATCTTCATCACGAGACCACCCAGACCCATTTCAAACATTCATCTCGGAAACCCCGCCTTTTACAATCACGGGGTAAGAAGCAAGGTTTCATTTGGGGGAAAAGAACTAAATTTATTTAGGCTGTGAGGGCCCTCTCTGTATTGCTGAGTGCCTATAATAAAGGAACATACTTGTTTTTGTTATTATACACTATTGTCATTATTACTAAATACAGTAGTACTTCCATAGTTGACCACCTCCTACATTGACCTAATTTTCATGACTGGATATCCATCACATATCAGTATAATAGGGCTAGTTCCTTATGCTGACCACCTCCTACATTGACCAGTTTGTTACAGTCCCTTGGGTGATCAACTTACAGAGGTTGTGTATATGTAATTAGGGAAAATGTAATTTATAGACCAATCTCAGGAGTTAAATGATATTACTAAGGAGGAAAATGAACTGTGCATAATGCACTTAGTGAACATTATTTATTGAATTGTTAGCATTGCAGATACCTAGCACATTTTTAATGGGAAAGTATTGGGAGCAGATATTATTTCCAGCCTAGGTTTTAAAGCACTCTTTTCTTCTTTTTTTTTTTCTTTTTCCTAAGATTTATTTTATTATTATTATTTTTTTTTTTTTTTTGCAGTTTTGGCTGGAGCCAGGCTCAAACCAGCCACCCCCGGTATATGGGGCCAGCGCCCTACTTCTTGAGCCACCCTAAAGAACTCTTAATATTATAAATTATATTTAAAGGGATCATAAATCTTTCTAAAGATCCATTTTATTTAAAATATATAAAAATATTGTATAGCATCACTCTTTTGTAGGTTATCTTCAAAAATTTCAAGCAGTGAGAAAAGAATGGAAAAACTTTTTGTGGGGTTTGAGGGACATGAGAAAAAAATCAGTTCAGGGTCATATTGATAAAAATCAGTATTGAAAGCCAGGTGTGGTAGCTCACTCCTGTAAGCCTAGCACTCTGGGAGTCAGTAAATTGCTTGAGCTCAGGAGTTCAAGACCAACCTGAGCAAGAGTAAGACCTTGTCCCTAAAAATAGCCATGTGTTTTGGCAGGCACCTGTAGTCCCAGCTACTTGGAAGGCTGAGGCAGAAGAATCACTTGAGCCCAAGCGTTTGAGGTTGCTATGAGCTATGATGCCATGGCCCCCTACCCAGGGCCACAAAATGAGACTCTGTCTCAAAAAAAAAAAAAAAAAATTAAATAAATATATATATCAGTGTTGCTTTTTTTCCCTTTGAAAGAAGGATACAGTATCTTTATCCAATTTTAAAATCAAAGTAGGTGCATAGAATGTCAGTAAAAACCATGAAATGCTAAAAGTATAGTCATACATTATTGAATGACAGAGATACATTTCTCAGAATCATCCTGGGAACATCAGTGCATACTTTACACAGACTTACATGGTAAAGCCTACTGCACACCTATGCTACATGGTATTGCCTATTGTTCCTGGGCTATAAACCTGCACAGCAGGTTACAGTACTGAATACTGTAGGCAGTTATAACAGTGTTATTTGTGTATCCAAACATATCTCAACATGGAAGAGGAACAAGAAAAACTATATAAAAGGTAAAAAATGGTATAACTACATAGGGCATTTACCATGAATGGAGCTTATGGTACTAGACATTGCTGTGGGTGAGTCTGAGTGAATGGTGAGTATTGAACGTGAGGGCCTAGGATATTATTGTTCACTACTGTAGACTTTATAAATACTATACACTAGGGAGGCTATACTAAATTGTTGGGTTTTTTGGTTTTTTTATTGTTTTGGATGTGTTTTTGAGACAGAGTCTCACTTGGTGCCCTGGGTAGAATGCCATGGCGTCTTAGCTCATACCAGTCTCAAACTCTTGGGCTCAGGCAGTCCCCTTGCGTCAGCTTCCCAAATAGCGAGGACTACAGGCATTTGCCACAATGTCCAGTTAGTTTTTCTGTTTTTAGCAGACTTGGGTTTCACCTTTGCTAAGGTTGATCTCGGACTCCTGAGCTCAAGTGATCCGCCCACCTCAGCCTCCCAGAGCGCTAGGAATACAGGCATGAGCGACTACACCTGTCCTACACTAAATGTTTTTTAAAACATTTTTCTTTCTTTAATAATAAATTATCTACCTTACTGTATACTTTTTTACTTTATGAACTTTTAATTTTTTTTAACTTTTCAAATCTTGTAGTAACACTTAAAATATGAATATATTGTAAAGCTGTACATAAATATTTAAAATTTTAAAAAAATTTTAGAATTTTTTTACTTTTTTATAATTATAAGATTGTACACTTTAAAATAACAATAAAAGTATATATAGTATAGTATAGCAAATACTTAAATCAGTAACATTGTTCCTTATTATCATTATCAAGTATTCCATTCTGTACATAATTGTATGTGCTAGACTTTCATACAGCTGGCAGTGCAGTGAATTTGTTTATACCAGCATCACCACATACATAGGAGTAATGCATTGTACTACCATGATGTTACTAGACAATAGGAATTTTTCAGCTCCATTGTCATCTTAGAGGACAACCGTTATTGACTGAAATGTCAATATGTGGCACATGATGAGAAAAAGAGTTGATTTTGTTTTGTTTGGGGTTTTTTGTTTGTTTTTTGTAGAAATAAGGTCTCGCTGTGTTGCCCGGGCTGATCTCAAACTCCTGGCCTTTCACAGTCTTCTCACCTCAGTTTCCCAAAATGCTGAGACTATAGGCCTGAGCCACTGCACCCACCCATTGTTGTGGGTTTGTTTATGATGACATTTACTGCAGAAATATTAGATCATGGAGCTTAAGGAACCATTGTCTCTTCCAAGCATCCTGAGTGACAGCTGGCAGACACATGCTGGAGAAGCTCATGTAAAACGATGCTATGCTATTTAACTCGGCCTCTGTTTATGTTCTAGGGCTTGTGGGGTTTTTCCACACTCTGAGCAGGAGTCACAGAGGGTAACATCAGGAAATTGGGGAGGATATTCACAATTGTAGGCACCATATTAGATCTTTGGGATGCCAGAATAACAGTGTTAGAGACCCTGATACATAAAGTTGTAATGTAGTAAACAGTTTTTTAGTGAGTTGAAGCATATACGTTAATTCTTAGTTTCCTCTTTGTCCTGTTCATCTTCCAGAGAGTTTCCTAACTCTCAGAAGCTTAAAAAATTAGGTAGCGCCTGTGGCCCAGCGATTAGGTGTATCGGCCACATACACTGAGGTAGGCGGTTCAAACCCAACCTGGGCCTGCTAAACAACAATGACAATTACAACAAAAAAATAGCCAGGCATTGTGGTGGGTGCCTGTAGTCCCAGCTATTTGGGAGACTGAGGCAAGAGAATCTCTTAAAGCCCAGGAGTTTCTTATAAGGGTACATGTGAAATGTACTAAATGTAGAATATAAATGTCTTAACATAATAACTAAGAAAATGCTGTGAAGGGTATGTTAATCAGTTTGATGAAAATATTTCAAATTGCATATAAAACCAGCACATTGTACCCCACAATTGCATTAATGTACACAGCTATGATTTAATAAAAGAAGGAAAAAAAAGCCCAAGAGTTTGAGGATGCTCTGAGCTGTGACACCATGGCACTCTACCAAGGGCGACAAAGTAAGACTCTGTCTCAAAAAAAAAAAAAACAAAATTAGGTACTTGGGCCAAGTGAGGTGGCTGATGCCTATAATCCCAGCACTTCGCAGGGGTGAAAGCAGGAAGATCACTAGAGGGCAGGAGTTCAAGACCAGTCTGGGCAACATAGCTGAACCCTATCTGTACAAAAATTTCAAAATTAGCCAGACGTGGTGGTACCTATAGTCCCAGCTACTTGGGAAGCTGAGGTGGAAGATCACTTGTGCTCTGGAGTTTGAAATTACAGTGAGCTATGATCACACCACTGCATTCCAGCCTGGGCAACACGGTAAGACCCCATCTCTAAAAAAATAATAATAGGTACTTGATCTTTTTGTGCATTTGCTTTCAGGGGTGTCCAACCTGCAGCCATGGGCCACTTGCAAATTATCTGAGGACTAGGTGGCTTATCTTTGATGTCAGATATTGCAAAAAAGTATACACAGACCTTTTCTTTTGCTCAACTTTCATTAATGTTTGTATATTTATTGTATGGCCCAAGACAACTCTTCTTATTTTCAATGTACAGCAGAAAAGTAAAAATTGAAATCGTTACTTGGTATGAAGAGGGAGAGGGATTTAGTTGTACAGTTTAAAATTTTTGTAATTCTTTACAATTAGTGTGATCATGTGATATGGTTTTTTTTTTATTATGTTAGTATCAACCCATACCTTTATATACTTGTAATGAACCATGTATGTATTTTATCAAAAATATGTATTTATTGTGACCAAATGAAGGAGAAAAGCTGAGGGACCAAAAATGGCAAAAACTTACCCAGAAGTGAGAAGACCCCTTCCTTCTCTGCCTTTTTAGATATTATTACTAAAGATTATAAAGCTGTGTTGCATTTTCACAAGTGTAGATGTAAATGGAATTCTCATTTCTTGTTCTTTGGGCTGGAGGAGCCTGACTTGAGTCATGATCTGACTGTTAGCCACTTATCTATAGCTGAGCATGGGAAGCTGGCTTCTAGACCTGGCTTTGCCATTCTTAACTGAGTGATATTAGGGAAGTTATTTGCCTTCTCAGGAACATGATTTCCCTCCTTTAAAGTAAAAGGATGGACCAGGTGATTTTAAAGGCCGTTTTAGGATTTCTTGTGACTCCTGTTAAAGAGCAGAGACCTTGGGAAAACTGAGGCTCTGTTCTCTCTCTTTTTCTCTGGAGTTCTCTATTTGGCAGTTAACCATTGAATAATGAACATGCTGGTGCAAGAAGGAGAATGCCCTGGACCCTTTGAACAGAGCTGATTTACTTACAGCTCCTTTCTCCTCCCTCAGCTCTCCCTGCCACTCATGCTTCTGCCCCTCCTCGTGAGGGAAGTCCCAGAGACCCGGCGATGACATCTGCACTGCTCACGGCAGATTCCCAGGTGAGCTGTGGGCCCCCATCCTCCTAAGTCCCTTGTATCTTCCTGGAGCTCCCTTGGCAGTCTTCACACAGGCCATTCCCCCAACCCCATGTACTGTCCACCACTAACTATCCCTCTACCGCTCAGGCTCTGTTCACCTTTACTTCCGCAGCATCCTGTATCTGTGCAGTCAGCCCTGTCTCTGACTCAGGTTTGGGCAATGGGATTAGCCCTGAGTTTGGGGGAAACTGAGCATTGGGATCTCCTGTTATTTCAGGCAATGGTGAAGATTGAGGACATGGCTGTGTCCCTCATCCTGGAGGAATGGGGGTGTCAGAACCTGGCTCGGAGGAACCCCAGTAGGGACAACAGACAGGAGAATTATGGGAACGTGTTTTCCCAGGGTAAGACTGCTGCAGGCTTATTGTCTGCCATGATTGTTTTATGTCTTTGTTAGTTAGGGGATCTCTAATGGATTCAGTTGAGTATTGAAAAGGATTTAGGACTGCTAATCCCCTTTCTTCAGACCAGATAAAACATTGTGTTCCTTTAACTCCAAAAGCATGGTTCTGTGACACTGATTCTACATGGATCTTTTATCTCTTCATAGTTTTTGCTCTTTTTTTTTTTTTTTTTGATAGAATCTCTCACTTTGTCATAGCTCACAGCAACCTCAAACTCCTGGGCTTAAGGGATTCTCTTGCCTCAGCCTCCCGACTAACTGGGACTGCAGGCGCCACCACAACACCTGGCTTAGTTTTTGCTCTTTGAGATCAGAAATAAACTCCTCACATCTTCAACTACTCAGCTACCTGGAAGGATTCTATTCCTCTCCCCATGGTTTAGAGAAGGCCAAAGGAACTAATCATCTGTCTAATCTTAACCCATTATCCCTGAAACTACCAAGCATCCTTCCTTGGGCTTTTTGTCTTCTTCCATCCTGAGTGCTGCTCAGGGACAGTGCTTTGTAATTCCACAAGTTTGTGCCTAGAGTCCCTTGTGAATAGGATTCTAGTTTTTAAACCTAATGATGGTCTTCTGGGAAGAGCTTTGGGTCCTTGGAGTGCAGTAAAAAGTAAAAAGTTGAAGAGGCATCAGCCAGGAGAGATAAGCTAAAACATTTGACAGAATTAACATTTGTCTGCTACATCTTAACCCTTAGGAGACAGTACCACAAAGAAACCCTCAAATGAACACAGTAAGAGGGAAGTCTACAGCAAGTTTTGTCTTGAATCATAGTTAAGAATGGGGTTTATAGTTTCTCTTGGTACTTGGTCTTTGTGCCAGATGACTATTAAGCGAAAGAACCGGTCCATGTTTATGAGCTGAGTGTTACCCATACCAGTAACTTTAAACACTGAAAATAGTCTGGGAACTGTCCAGATAATCAAGGACCTTGGCTTATAAATCAAAAGAAGTGAACCACTTTCCTTTTGTTTTTTTAACTTCTTTTATTTTTTTTTTATTTTTTGTTGCCCTTGATACAGTACTGTGGTATCATAGCTCATAGCAACCTCAAACTCTTAGGCTCAAGCAATTCTCTTGCCTCAGGCTCCCAAGTAGCTGGGACTGTAGGCACCAGCCATAACACCCAGCTATTTTTAGAGACAGGGTCTTGCTCTAGGTCAGGCTGATCTTGAACTCATGAGCTCAGGCCATCTGCCTGCCTCAGCCTCCCAGAGTGCTGGGACTACAGGCATGAGCCACCATGCCCATCCTCAATGTCTTTTTTCTTATAACTGATTCAGTATTTGTGGTGATTTCATCCAAAAATAAAGAATTGGCTTATTATTGAGCTTCCTCAAATCATTGCATTCTGGGACCTCTTTGTGTAGACCCTCTTATAAAAGGTGTCCTAAAGCCCAGTAAATAGAGTTGGTGTACTCTGGATGTTTTCCTAGATAAATATAAAACATATTTATGTATAAAAAAAGAGATATAAAACATACAAGACATGTATTTGTATAATACAACTATTGAATAATTTTTAATCTTAATTTAAAAGCAAAGTGACACACAGAAGATAGCGTGTACAATAAAAATTAAATTCCAATGTTTTAATCTATTTAGCTCTATATTTGTAAGGTTTTGTTGTTTTCTTCTATTATCTCCTTCATAAGCTATCTCCAGAATTATCTTCAGTTTCGTTTCTTTTTTTTTTAGAGACAAGCTCACTTTGTTGTCCTTGGTAGAGTGCCGTGGCGTCACAGCAACCTCCAGCTCTTGGGCTTAGGCTATTCTCTTGCCTCAGCCTCCTGACTAGCTGGGACTACAGGTGCCCGCCACAATGCCCAGCTGTTTTTTTGCTGCAGTTTGGCTGGGATCAGGTTCAAACCCACCACCCTCAGTATATAGGGCCGGCACCCTACTCATTGAGCCACAGGCGCCGCCCTTAGTTTCTTTTCTGTTCTGTTATTCTTGGTTGTCAGTTGGTGAAGGTTTTATGTTTACTAATGCCTCAACCGACTTCTTCACTGCTCATCTCTTACTTCAACACAGTTAGCTCTGTGCTGCTTTTCCTGGTGGAAGAAACTATTTCATGTGTCTGAAAGTCTCGGTACCCTGCCAAGTTCAAAGCAAGTTTCTTGTTTTGCCCATTAATCCTCAGCTTGTTAATGTATAAAATACAGAATTAGAGGAGTATCTGCTTTCTCTTTTTTAAACTATAGTTCTTTCAGCTAATACTACTAACCATTGTTAACAAAGACCTGTTACCTTTTTTTTTAATATTTGTTAGAAATGAAACATGATTTTTAAAATGTGGTAAATGTATTTAAATATGATCAAGTAATAGAAGTGTAGCCTCTAAAGTCCCTTAATTCCTTATCCCTACCCTTCTTCCTGACTGGTTCCTTCCCTGAGCTCATTCTCAGTGGGTCTGCTTATTCCCACCCTTTCCCCATGCTCCCGTTATTCCCTCTTCTTTCTACTGCTATCTTATTTTCCAACTCTATTCCCTTTTATCCCATTTTTTTCTTCTGTTTTTCTCCTATTGATTCTTGGATTAATACTGTGAAGTCATTTTGCAGGCTTGTAGAAGCTTCCTAGAAAATAATGTCACCTGATTAATTTACATATTCAAAGAAGAAGGTGCTATTTAGATTTTCTGTTTATTGTATCAGGTTGTGAAAGCAGGAATGAAAATGAGGAGTCAACCTCAAAGGCTGAGAATGCAGAAGATATATCACATGGGGAGACAGCAGGGAGATTCCAAAAGGAGTTTGGAGAGAAACATGACCAGCAGGGCAAAATAGAAAAGCAGCAGAAAAACCCTGAGGAGAAAACTGGAAAAGAAAAGAAGCATTCAGGGCCAGCCACGGTCAAGGAAAAAAAACCCACCACAGGAGAGAGAGGTCCAAGGGAGAAGGGTAAAGGATTGGGAAGAAGTTTCAGCCTGAGTTCAAACTTTACTACCCCTGAAGAAGTTCCAATGGGAACAAAGTCTCACAGATGTGATGAATGTGGTAAATGCTTCACGAGAAGTTCAAGCCTTATTCGCCATAAAATAATCCACACTGGAGAAAAGCCCTATGAATGTAGTGAGTGTGGGAAAGCCTTCAGTCTTAACTCAAACCTTGTTCTACATCAGAGAATCCACACAGGAGAGAAACCTCATGAATGTAATGAGTGTGGCAAGGCCTTCAGTCATAGTTCAAATCTTATCTTACATCAGCGCATCCACTCTGGAGAAAAACCTTATGAATGTAATGAGTGTGGGAAGGCCTTCAGCCAGAGCTCAGACCTCACTAAACATCAGAGAATCCACACGGGGGAGAAACCCTACGAATGTAGTGAATGTGGAAAAGCTTTCAACCGAAACTCATACCTTATTTTGCATCGGAGAATTCACACTCGAGAAAAGCCTTATAAGTGCACTAAATGTGGCAAGGCCTTTACCCGGAGCTCGACCCTCACTCTTCATCACAGAATCCATGCCAGAGAGAGAGCCTCTGAGTACAGTCCACCCTCCCTTGATGCATTTGGAGCGTTCCTAAAAAGTTGTGTGTAAAACAAGAATTTGTCATCTGCTATTCCCCCTTTTGTTTCTAAATTATTCAGAGATGTGTGCCCATGGAGGGAAAATAAAACAGCCTCAACAGATTTTTTTTTTTTTTTTAATCATACTTAAGTATCCTTATAGTCACATCAGCAGTATTCTGCCTTTGTATAGTCTGTGAGCAGGCAATTCTTCCACACAGTACCTGCAGGGAAAAGCTAGTCATGTGGGTAGTCTCCATGATACTTTCACACAAGATAAAAGCACATGCATAGTAAAATATCCAGCTTTTCAGTAATGAGGATACCTTTAAGGCGCTATTAGACTCTCAGCAACCACAGCGTGTAATTGAAAAATTGAGATTGGCTCTTTGCATCTGAGGTTAAGAAGCTGCTTGCTGCAAGTAAGCCCTACTTGGCCAACATCTTGCTTATTTCTCAAAGAAGAAGGACAGTTAAAACAAAAACTACATTGAGACATGCTGCTTAAGCTAGTTATATGTACAATAAGTTTTATATATGATCACTGGTAGCCTACCAAAGCTATAGAAATCTAGGACTGTGCTAATCAGTATCAAACCAAAGATTTCTATCTCTTCCGGGAAGAGAGGGTACGTGCACCAGTCTACACTTCCAAAGGACTACAACAAATGTAGATGGTTCTATCGTCATCGCTGAAATCAATTCTACTGAAATGACAACAATGATTCAAAACACTTCTCTCCTTTTTTGAAATCCCTAAAGCACTAGAGCACTCCTAAAAGCATTTCTCCACAAATTAGCACTTGATTGTATACTGTCTTTTAATCATTGTTTCATGTATGAAGTTTTTATCATCCCTCCGAAAGAGATGCTTCAATTGTCAAGGGTTATATTTCTATCTCTGACAGCACAGCACTGGAGGTAGCGCTAAACATGTAAGAGGCGCTCATTATGACTGACTTCTAGCAGGACTTTTACATTATGATAAAGCCCAATAAATGGTGAGTAGCCTGGCCCAACTTTTAAAAGAAGATATTCAGAGCCACATAGCATGCTAAACCTCTAGGGTCTGATACAATTTTTGTCCCAAATATAAATGAAAGGTGCTGGTTAGCCGCCTACCCAGACTTTGTGAACCTGGATTAGTAAGTACATACCATGGAATGTCAGAAATGACTCCGCTGTTGTCATCTTAAAGAAGAAAAATGAACACTGACTAAGGTCAATTTCTTGACATCTTTCTAAGGCAAAGATCTTAGCCAGAATTCTCTTCAGTCACCTGCTGAACAATATGATGACTTGGGCACTTTCTGAATCACTTGGAACTTAGTTAAGAGTTCAGAAGATGTGATTTTTGCTGCTTTTCAGGAAAGGGAAAGTAGTAAGGAGTATTTTTTTTCTACACTTTTCCAGAAACTTTGCAAAAGCATTAGTCATCATTAGCTGGCAATTAGTAAACATACTTTGTTCCCCTGAGACATTCACCAGCGTACTAAGACATGGACAGTTTTATCAGTCATAGTACACAGTGTCTTTTCTGTTTCTCATCACTAAAGACTGAAGTGAGGTTCTGAAACTAATCTTTCCCATCATATGTGCAGGAGATACAATTGGCTACCTAAAAGCTGATGATG
This sequence comes from Loris lydekkerianus, assembly GCA_963574355.1. Classification (NCBI taxonomy): domain Eukaryota; kingdom Metazoa; phylum Chordata; class Mammalia; order Primates; family Lorisidae; genus Loris; species Loris lydekkerianus. The sequence goes on along the minus strand of CAUYPK010062331.1, from coordinate 3,890 downwards.
GAGATTATTTCACACATACAGAGGATACCCAAGTATTATGGGCTATGTAGGTAGCCATCAAGGACTTGGGTAGTGATAACTACTTATGAGAGCATTCAAATGCGTGTGGGCAGCCCTATAGAAACGTAGAAACAGACTAAGAACAAACCTGAAGATTGTCAGTGTGACCACCCCCACAAAGGGAGGACCCCACAAACAGTTCAAGACTTCTCTTAAACAGTAGTAAAACTGTCACTCATCAGTTGTTCACTGGCCAACAGCTAAAGTCCATGAAACGCATGGTTTTAATGCAGAGCCAATGAGGTGGGGACAAATGTGGCCTCAGCTCCAGACCAAACTAAACTTCTGCAAGCAGTCAGTCTTTGGCCTCTCTGGCTTTATTAGTTGGACCAAGCACAACTTCCCTATAGCTTCTAAGCAGTTTCATCAGTGTTGCCTGGGAAAACTTTAAGCAGTAAGTTAACTGGTCACCGGAATATTTCTATCCATTCAAGTGAAGAAAAACCCAAGAGATACTCTGGAAGAGTATAGCTAAGTAACTTTCATAGAAAAATGGAGGTAGAAGTGCTTTAAGGACTTTCTTCAAAGGGTGAGCCACAGTGATGGTTACATAGAAAATAGCTAGTGCTTTTGAGCAAGGGCTTTTGCCCACTTGAAAGCAACAAAAAGTGAAGTGCATAGCTCAAGTCTCCCATCCAGGCTCTGGCTTTTTAAAGAGGGAAATGACTTTGGTTGGTTTCACACTGGCCTCTTTTTTAGCCACAACTACATGCTGATGAGATTTGGCCATCATTTTTTTTTTGAATTTTATTTTTATGTGAAAGTTAAATACAACCTGAGCCCCACATTTAATTCCTATTTTCTTGGGACGTCTTACTTTGTTGGATAGTCACTGGGGTTGCTTCAGATTTTCGGCAGATTCAGTCCTTGAACTATTTGAAGATGTGTTTTCTGGGGAAAACAGGCCACAACAGATTTTTTTAACCATTTGCATTGCATTCATTTATCAGATGCCTAATGCAAAGTGTAATTAGGTCACGGCATTTGGAACATTTTAGGGCTCACCATAGTCATTCCAAAAGTTCTTGACTGGCTGAAGTCTGTTAACAGTTTAAGAACTCTGCAGTTAATCATTAACATGCTAGTTGACCTAGTGGACGTTTTGGAAGAGTTTTTTAAAAATACATACCTTACCCTTGCCAGGAAAAGAAGTAAGATTCTTCAAATTGTTGAGTATGTTTCTACTCTAGCCTGCAAGGCTAAAACTTGAGAATATAGAGCTAAGAGACATCTTGATATGTAAGGCACTTAAAGGCATAAAAGTAAAACTGTGCTAAATATATGTAGGAAGATTGAGATGTTTGATATATGGGACAATTCACATCTTATTTACATCAGAGCATTTATTCCAGAAAGGAACCTCTTGAATGTGATAAATATGGCAAAGCTTTTAATCACATCTCAGCCCTTAGCATCAGAAAGCTTACACTGTAAATAAACTTTATTAATATATGTGAGGAAAACTTTCATGTATAGCATTCATTGCTTTGGATAGAAAATGAATTCCATCAGGATGTTCCAGTCATATGATATATTTGAGAAACAGTGCAGAGGGAGCTCAGTCTTAACTCCAGAGGATCTACCGAAGAAAAAAATGTGGGGAAATGCTAAAAAGAAAAAAAAAAAAAAAGCAAAATGTACAACTTCTTACAAAAACTATTAATGTTGAGTACTTCTATATATTTTATATGACCATAATGTCAGTCTGTGTTTTGTACCGCCAGCTCCTATTGTTCTGTATATTACCTGTAAGCCGATGATGTATTTTATTTTAATCTATTTTGACAGAACACATCACTCCAAAAGTTTGTTCTTTTGGAGTGAGTTGTGAAGAAATTAATATGGTTATAGACAGAAAGTTCACAGAACTGAGGAGGGGGGAAATGAGGGGAAAAGCTTCATAGTTTGGTGCTTATCAAATCAAGAGAAAAGATCGGTAAATTTGTGAGGACAAACAGGCTAATGGGGCACTAAAATGGAACAACTGTACTATAAACGTCTGCAGCTTGAATTTTCAAAACTGGGAATTTGACCTTTGAGCTGCAGGTCACCTTTGCAAGCAAAGGGAATGGATTCTCTTGTCAGTGGGGGGAGAAGGGTCTTCTCCATGAGTTGAGAGTAGGAAGTGTACTAACTTTTAAGTTTTTATGTCTAGGAAATTTGGGACAGGAAATGCCAAGGTAGGCTTTTCCAAGAAAGAGGCACAGCTCCATCAGCTGTGGATTGTAGTAAGCTTATCTGATAAGGCTTGAGAAGCATTTTGCAGTACTCCTTTTGGCTGTGCTTCCTGTGTACCTTTCCTGCTCCACTTTTTCTCCCCTGGATTTGTGATTATTAGAAAGTAGGGTTGAAGCTTCATACCTGTGAAAGATTTTTATTTTTAATTTTTAAACTATAGTTGGTCACTTTTATTCTAAGTATTCATGCTGATCTGCTTATCCAAAGCCAGCTAACCAGGTTTATCCTGCCATCCTCATGGAAGATTTTATGTATAAATTGGAATAAAGTATAGAAATATAGTCAAACGGTGACAGCAATACTTGCCAGAGGAGCCATATTTTTGTGTGTCCCACTCTGAGCAACTTCTCAGAAATATTTATGAGGGGCTGGGGATTCCCATCAGGGAAATCAAATGAAGGTCTGCAGATTTTTAAGTGAGATATAGAATGAGAGAAAAGAAAATTAAGTGGTATTATACCACTTAATTTATACAGTAGATCATTTCATAGAAAGTAGGGTAGATTTTTATTTCAACTATTGGAGAATTTAATAAAATGCATTATTTGAAAAATTTTCCTAATGTAGATTTAGGTTTCGTTTTTAGAATGGATACACTACTGTACATTAAAAAGCAGTTACTTATTTTGCTATTCAGATTAATTTTTTATTATATCTGAAGATGAAATTATCTGTTTTACTTTTCAAAAGCTTTGTGAAACAAACTTGAAGTTATAGGGAGGTAAGCCATCTCCAATTCTGCAGGTCAAACAAAAGTCTGGGAAATATTTTGACATCCCATAATACAGAATGTCTTAACCTGAGAACATAATTTCATTTCATCTGGTTCCATTTAATAGTGAACACCACCAATCTAATGTTTTTTCTGTTACCCCAAAACGGGGGAAGGGAAAGAGTGGGTGTTACGTAGACCTCTAAACCACGGTCTGCTGTGACTTTCATCTTTGAGATTCTCACCTCCATTTACTAAAGAATCATGACTCCAAATTACTCAGTAATCAGGAAATTCGTTGGTCTTTAAATATTCTCCCTTCAGCAAGCACTCATTAAACAGTGAGGCTGTTCATGATTTTAAGATACAGAGAATGAGATCTGTGATTGAAAAGTGGTATTAAAACTTGGATTTCATTCCAGTTTTAAGTTTGAGTTTTAAGTTCCTTTGGTCCTAAAACCAAAGGGACCAGGCAGCTGCAACGACCCTGAATTGCTATCATTTAATCTCCTGACAAGGTTAGGTATGATAGGAAGCAGAAGTGGGAAGAGAGTTATAAACAGCCCTTCTAGACTGGGGAAGAGTAGTTAGGAGGCCTGAGGAGTGAGATAGGGGAGACTGGGGGGGGGGGGGGGGTGTTGGGGTTAGTGCTCACTTGCCTTTCCCTCACCTAGACCAGGGAACAGCATCCAGCTGCTTTTTAAAGTTTTTAGTCTGCCCTAGCAAGGACAAAGCATGTTAGATGTAGAGATGCTTCTGCTGGTAGCAGGGGTTATTTGAAAACATATGAGGGGGGTGGGGTGGGAGAAGGCAGATTGTGATTATGCAGAAAAATACCGTCCTAAAAATATATGAGTTTAGGGGGAAGGGGTGGGATATT
>CAUYPK010062329.1:0-65007 GCA_963574355.1 Loris lydekkerianus | reverse complement strand
GAGTTTGAGGTTGCTGTGAGCTGTGATGGCACAGCACTGTATCAAGGGCGACATAGTGAGACTCTGTCTCACAAAAAAAAAAAAAAAAAAAGAACTTCACTTGTGAGTTGGAGTTATTAGGTAGAGGACAACTGGAAGGTTCAAACTGTTGAGAATTATATCAGATGTGAATTTACAGACCCAAAATTGGCAGAGAAGGATAACACCAGAGAGGGAAAATTATTTTTTCATTCCAGTTCCGTGAGAAAGAGCCAACTTCTTATGTGCCCAGGATAGAGCTTTTTAAAAATCAGAAAATATTATTAAACTCATTTCCTTTATTTTTGTCAATTTGCTGGTATTGTTATAACTTAATGCTTTTGTACCTTGGTGTTCCCTGGTGGGATCTACAGGCCAGTGGCAGCTGACTCCCTCTCTTCTCCCTCACCAATACCCCTGAGTCGAAATAACCTACTGCCACCTATTGGCACAGCTGAAGTTGAACAGCTGAGCACTGTGGGGCCACAAAAGCAAACGGTATGTCTCTTTCATATTGTCCTTCCCTGTGCCTCTTATGAAACCTCATGGGCAGTAATTCTGTAGGATTTGTGCTCTGGTCTTCATTTATACTTCATTTTATCCACACAAGTACAAACTGAGCACTAATTTTTGACAATGGAATTGGAGCTGCTTGCCTGCAGTTACCACACCTGCCATGGTTGACACAGGACATGCACAGTTGCCACTACTAATAGTTTAACACATTAACTGTTCTGTGAGTTATATTTAACTCACGCTAGTCTGGAGCCCAGGGTCTGAGGAAGGATATATAATTCACAGGTCTTTTATTTATTTATTTATTTTTGGAGACAGAGCCTCAAGCTGTCACCCTGGGTAGAGAGTGCTGTGGCGTCATAGCTCACAGCAACCTCCAACTCCTGGGCTTAAGCAATTCTCTTGGCTCAGCCTCCCAAGTAGCTGGGACTATAGGCACTTGTCACAACACCCAGCTATTTTCTGGTTTTAGTTCTCATTGTTGTTTGGCAGGCCTGGGCTGGATTTGAACCCGCCAGCTACAGGCACCCAGCCAAATCACAGGTCTCTTGACTTTACATGTTACATAATGGGTGGTCCCCTGGGCAAAACTATGCACTTGGTTCATGAAAATCTTTCTTATTAATGTTATTGTTATAATCAATATTGACAATTCTAAAAACATAGAATGAGAAGTCAATAAATTGTTTTTCTATTTGTTTACCTTTAAATTACACTTAAGCCTGACAAGTCAAGAAAAATTTTTATAATTATTTTTCAAATTTATACATTGCTTTTTTTTTTTTTTTTTTTTTGCAGTTTTTGGCCGGGGCTGGGTTTGAACCTGTCACCTCAGGTATATGGGGCCCACGCCCTACTCCTTGGGCCACAGGTGCTTCCCTACACATTACTTTTTATATCATTAATTTTTGAGTTTTTGAATTACTTTTTTTATTCATGGCTATTTTAAGATCATTTTGTTTTCACAGTTTTTATTCTATTTTCATAACAAAACACCATAGCCTCAAGAAAAAATTTTTTTTTCTAGTCTGGCAGATACTGTGTTGTTTCTCTAACTTTCATCTTCTTTGCAGAAACCCCACAGTGATTCCAGTCGAGCTCGAAGTGCAGTGGTGGATGAGCCCAACCATCAGCAGCCCCAAGAGAGGCTCCTTTTACCTGACTTTTTCTCCAGGCCCAACACAACTCAGTCATTTTTGGTAGAGTGATATGCTTCCTAATATGGTCTTGATAGTTGGGGAGAGAAAAGGGAAAATAATTTACTAGTTTAGTAGACTGCAGACTTTACCTAGTGGCTTAATCAACTCTAAAAATAAAAGTTGATGTACTAACGATAAAAAGTGTTACATTTTGTTGAAATGCTAAAACAATGTAGAATGTTCCTGCCACTCATTTTTTGTCAGTAAAATGGCTTACACAGAAATTACAAATTCTAAACAATTTAAAATTTAGACTTTCCCCAGCATAAGCAAAAATGTTAAATACCAGTGCGTATCAGATCCGAATAATTTTTCATTGTCTAACCCTGCTCTTATGCAATTACATCAAAAGTAGTATCCTATTATGAGGACTAGTGATTAAGGAGTTACAACTTTTAATTTTTAGAGATGGAGTCTTGCTATGTTGCCCAGGCTGGACTTGAACTCCTAGGCTCAAGCCCTCCCCTCACCTCTGCCTCCTGAGTAGCCAGGACTACAGGCATTTACTACCATCCCATTTACTTTACATTTACTAACCCTTTTGAGCAAGTAATAGAAAAAAAACATGGCTGGGAAACTGGGAGTAATGTACTCACATTCTCCATTTGTAAAAATCCAGGAGCTCAATACAACCTAATCTGTTCTATGGCAAGAGGTCTTGGAGTAATTCCCAAGGCCCCACATCTGCACCGGTTTTCAGGGTGGGAGTGTTTACAACTCACTTATTTCTTTCTCATTGTCTAATCCTGCATGAATTCATGATTCCCAACTCATGAATCTTGAACTGATCAGCTTAAAGTGCTATACAATCTTTCTTCTACTAGAAGAGTGGTGAGAATAATAAATGAATGGGACTTTGTATTAGTTGTCTGGGTCTGCTGTAACAAATGATCAATAACTGGGTGAGTTAAAACAGAAATTTATTCTTAGTTCCAGAAGCTAGAAATCCAAAATCAGCGTCAGCAGAGCCATCTTCCCTTTGCAGGTTCTAAGGAAAACTTGCCTCTCCCTGGCTTCTGGTGGTCACCTGCAATCAACTGTGCTGTTTTTTGGCTTGCAGCTGCATCACTCCAATGTCTGCCTATGATCACATGGCCTATGTGTCTGTGTCCATGTTCCCTTCTTCTTATGAAGAGCCTAGTTACTAAATTTTGAGCCCACCTAATCCATTATGATTTCACCTTAACTTGATTACATCTGCAAAGACCCTATTTCCAAATATGGCCACATTCACAAGTTCCAGGTGGACATGAATTTGTGGGGGACACTATTATCTAGCAGGTCTCAAATACTTAATTTATGAAGAAACTCTCCAAAAATAAGGGCAAAAAGGAAATGTGTTACAATTTCTGATTCTGGGAGTTCAACATGTGAACCCAGAAAGTTTGACAATTTTATTGAATTTGTCTTCTCATAATCTGATCCAGGATGTTTGTTAAACAGTACTTGATTATATTCTTAGCTGCACTCTCTTCTATTGAACACTTAATTATTGGTTGCCTTAGGAATACTACCGAACACATGAAAACATTTCAGTTTCTCTTTTTCTTAAGTTTATAACAAAAGTAAAAATGACTTACCATAGCCATTTTTCTCATTTGTTGTCATAAAAAGGAAGATAGCTAATAATAGCTCAATTTAAAGAGTGCTAGCTCTGCTCTCTGGTTTTTTCTAGAATAATGGTAACTATAATTCATAGACTACTCTGTCTGCTGCCTGATTTTTATAAATAAAGTTTTATTGGAGCAGAGCAACAAACTTATTTGGTAATGTACTGTCTATGGCTGCTTTCATACAACAGGAAAGTTTAGTAGTTACAACCATCTGGCCCTTTACAAAAAACAACTTTACTGACCCTTAATCTCTAGAATATGGGAGCTTCACCAGAAAAAAATTACTTAAATCTCTCCATTTCAGTGCTATAAGTTACTGAGTGATGCTTTTATTACAGAAGCCCTAATAGGATAGCACATATAGCTCTTTATTGGATATCTGCATTTTTTGAGGTAAGGTCTCCTTCTATTGTCCAGGATGGAGTGCAGTGGCACAACCACGTAGCTCACTACCGCCTCTATGCCCAGCCCTGCATATTTGCAATTTAATATTTTAGTCATGTCTTTACATCTTTAAATTCCTTGAGATAATTCTGAAATGTCTGAGTTTCATACAGCTGAAAAGCAGGCTGGACACATTGGCTTATGCCTAAAATCCTAGCACTTATAATAGCTGGGCAATGAGTAGAAATCAGATAAAATTCCCTTGGATTCTAACTAAAATATTAAGCCATACAGATTACTTATAAATGCTAAGATTTTCTTACAGACATATTAGCAAAATTGTAGAATTTGTTATTTTTATGAATAACAAATGTCAGGATCTGGCTTGGGATTTTCCACTTGGGAGTCAACACAGCAGTCAACTTTTCCCTCAGGTTGCTGGACTCAGCTTTTTATATTGCCATCAATTTCAAAGTTTTCCTCTGTGAACTTTGTAAAGCACAGTAGAATCTAAGTTGACCACCCAAGGGACTGCAACAAACTGGTCAGCATAGGGAGGTGGTCAACATAATTAGGCCTACTGTACTGATACTTGTGCATTCTATGAAACTTCAGTCAACTTAAGGAGTTGGTCAACTATGGAGGTGCTACTGTGTTATGCTTTGGGAGAGGTTGCATTATGAAGTGTGTCTTGTCTCTTTTCTTTTAGCTGGATACACAGCATCATCGTTCATATGCAGCTGAGTATCCTCATCAGGCCCGACCTGGTAGGGGATCTGCAGGTACAGGTGGGTCCATGGCCCTTATTTTACCACTGTGTGGAATATATTAAGACATTACCTTTGTCTTGTTTTTACCCCCTACATTTATTTTCCCTTCTTTAGATTTTTTTTTTTTTCCTTGAGAGTCTCAAGCTGTTGCCCTTGAGTGCCGTGGCATCACATCTTGCAGCAACCTCAAACTCTTGGGCTTAAGTGATTCTCTTGCCTCAGCCTTCCAAGTAGCTGGGACTACAGGCACCCACCACAACGCCTATTTTTTGGTTGTAGTTGTTGTTTGGCAGGCCCGGGCTGGGTTCGAATCCACCAGCTGTAGTGTATGTGGCTGGCCTCCTAGCTGCTAAGCTACAGGTGCTGAGCCTATTTTTAATTTTTTAGAATCTTACTTTGTCTCCCTTGGTAGAATGCCATAGCATCACAGCAACCTCAAACGATTGGGTTCAAATAATTCTCTTGCCTCAGTGTCCCAAGTAGCTGGGACTACAGGTGTCCACCACAATGCCCAGGTATTTTTTTTTAGAGATAGGGTCTTGCTCTTGCCTCAGGCTGGTCTCAGACTCATGAGCTCAAGAAATTCTCCTGCCCTGACCTCTAGTGCTAGGATTATAGGCATGACTACACCCAGCCATAAGAAAAATTCTTAAATGTCAGGATATGCTGTCCCATTAATTCTATCCCATTAACTTCCCCCCCCCCATAACTTTTTATCTGTAAATTGCACTCTGTAGATACATTAACAAAGAAGTGATGGAAGAAAATTTAGGGATGTCTTAATTCTTCCTATGACAGTATTCTCCCACCATCATTTACCTACATTATTTTGTAGATAAATTTTTAAGTACTGGGTAGCTAAAATATTTCCTGGTAATGGTAAAATTAGTCATCAAATACAGAAAAAAATGTATCTGCTGCTGAAATGTTTCCTGTTAATGGTAGGATTAATCACCAAAATATAGAAAAAACTATAATAATCTGCCTCAAGCCATCTATATAGTCCCAGTGATTTCTCAGTTCAGTTCCTAGTAGCATTGGTTGGTAGTCTTTAAATACTTCCATAAGCTCTGCTTTTGAAATAGTCCTCATAAGGAAGCATTGCTGCCTCTGAGTTACAATTTCAGCCACACTGTCAGCCAGGTGTAATTAACATTTAGTTGAAACACGTTAGTCCTTTCTTAGCCTATTTAAAACAAATTTAGACAGGGTTTCCTTCTGTCACCTAGGCTAGTTTTGAGTGTGGTGGTCATGGCTCTCAGTAGCCTCAAACTTCTAGGTTCAAGTGATCCTATCGCCTTAGCTTCTCAAGTAACTGGGACTACACATTCAGCTAATGTCTCTATTTTTTTGGAGAAATGAAGCCTATGTTCCCCAGGCTGGGTCTGAACTACTGGCCTCAAGTAGTCCTCCCGCCTCATCCTCCCCAAGTGATAGGATTACAGGCGTAAGCCACCACACCCAGCCCTTAGTTCTTTTTAATTAGTAGGTTCTACAAAACCAGGTTACTGCTTTCATATCTTAAGAATGTAAGATTTTTTTTAGCTGGGCGTTGTAGTACAACCGCCTGTAGTCCAGCTACTCAGGAGGCAGAGGCAAGAGAATCGCTTAAGCCCAAGAGTTTGAAGTTGCTGTGAGCTACGATGCCATAGTACTCTACGGAGGGCAACATAGTGAGACTATCTTAAAAAAAAAAAAAAAAAAATTAAAAAGGCTCAGTGCCTGTGGCTCAAGCGGCTAAGGCGCCAGCCATATACACCTGAGCTGGTGGGTTCAAGTCCAGCCTGAGGCCGCCAAACAACGACAGCTGCAACCAAAAAATAGCTGGGCATTGTGGTGGGTGCCTGTAGTCCCAGCTACTTGGGAAGCAGAGGCAAGAGAATCGCTTGAGCCCAGGAGTGGGAGGTTGCTGTGAGCTGTGATGCCACAGCACTCTACCCTGGGTGACAGCTTAAGGCTGTCTCAAAAAAAGGTATATATATATATATATTTATAGCGTAAAATATATAGACATATTTTCTATTACCTTGACAAATATATACTGCACTACTTAGTCCCAGTCTCCAAATTTAAAGTCTGATAAGTGGAACAAAAAAGCCGAGATATGAACTTGGTGGTTACCAAATCTAGACTGTCTACTAATATTACTTTATGATGTCATCTGTGTCTGACAGGTCCTCAGTTACATGGGTCTACAAAATCTCAAAGCAGAGGTCGACCAGTCTCTAGAACCAGACAGGGACCATAGGGTAATGAGAAGAACCTATTTAGGCTGAAGGGAACATGGGGGAAGATCTCACAAATCAGTGTTGTCATGGAGTGATGCAGAACTTGTATACGAGATCAACTTGAAACCATCTTCACCAAGAGTTACTGTGGTAAAATGGACTGTGAAAAACATAAGAGAGTATCCGCCAAAGATTACATGGGTATATTTCTAGCTCTGATTACTGTCTTCTTTCAGCATAAGTTAACCCATTCTACTGGACAGTAAAGTTTGTACCCAAAGATGTAACAATGAGTAATACCCAAATCACTGCTCATGTTGTCTGTTAACAATGATCACTTCTCAATTATTGTAAATTTCTATGAGATTAGACATGCATGAAAAGCAGCAAATGATTATTTGATAACAATATTATGGGCTTTAGAATACTTCAGCTTGTATTAATTTCTGGAGAGTTGTACTCAATATTAAGTTATTTTTAAGAGATGGTGTCAAAAATCTTACTCATCAAACAGATATCATTCCATAACTTTCTCTTTAGATGTCCAACACTATCAGCAGGTTAAAGTGTAAAGGGTGAGTAAAGACATAAATGTTAAGAACTGGTGTTAAGTAACTTATGTAATAAATCATATTGTGTATTTTTTTTTTCAGATAGGACAGCTCAAACTTACAATGCCCGCTTTATATCAGGTTATTCTTATTTTCTCTACAAATTAATTTACTGGTCTTATTTTTCCAAATATTAAACTCACCTTGCCAGATTTTCTCCTGTAGCTCTAAGAAAGCCAATTAAAAAATAATTTGTAGGGCCTATTAGTGTGCCACCAAGGTATAATTCCTTAAAAATATATGAAACCATCAGTCAAGCACAAATATATCCAAAGAGCACAATTAGAGGTTTAGCATTCTGAACTAGAGGTTCACCACAGGCCTCCGGAGGACACTCATGAATGCAGCAATGGTTTTAACTATGATTTAAATTTATTTTATTTAAATTTCACTGAATACTAATCTAAATTATCATAACAGTTTTAGATCTAATTGTTAATTTTCAGAGTGGATAAATTCAAATGATCATAAATTGGGGTAACTTTTTATCATACCAAGATGTTCTAATGCTGTATGAAGACAGATGCTTCAAACTCCAATTAAATCATATTTTTAATACAATTAAAGAGTATTTTTTTAACCTGCTTGTAATCTAACTGAAAATGTGTCATGTGTTTACCTTAGATAAGTTATGATGCATAAAGCTCAACAGCAAGAGGTTTTATACATATGGTATTTTAGCCTACAAATTAAGAGATTTTAAGTTGAATAGTCCCTAAAAAAATTTCACATATTCTGGGCTGCGCCTGTGGCTCAAAGGAGTAGGGTGCTGGCCCCATATGCCAGAGGTGGCGGTTCAAACCCAGTCCCGGCCAAAACTGCAAAAAAAAAAAAAAAAGCTTAAAAAAATTTTTTTTTCCACATATTCTAATGAACGCATACCAACTTGACTAAGTACAGGTGAAACTATATTGTTCTCATAAACCAAACCATAAGTGTACGTACTATAACAAATAATTGGATCAGTATGGCTTGCCTTTCAAAATTAGTCAGAAGGGGGCCTGTAAGAAGCTGTGTAGCCTAATTCCCTTCTCCTTTGTGTGTATTTACTAAAGCGAATGCAAATTTTTTCTTTTACAAAAAGAATTGGACATATTTAATGTAAACAATCTGGTAAGTCTGGATCTCACTCGTAAATGAGAAAAATCAGGCAAGCTCAGTGACCTAAGGACATTCAGCAGTAGAGAGGCAAAACTAGAACACATCTCTTTATGCTACTTAAACTGGGCTATTCTAACACTGACTAGGACTATGTTTCCCCCCCTCTTCTGTATCCTAAAGAACACATCTTTTTCTAGATCATATTTAGACAAGATTGGGCACATTCAGGATGATATGGCCATAGACACGATTCACATACTAAATGAGCACTGGGATCATTTAGAAAGCCCCATACTTAATCACTTTTTACTCATTTAATCATATACAAGTCTTAGAAAAATGCATGAAGTAATCTGAACACCTGTTTTTCCTATACTTCAAGAGTACAGAACCTGACTGAATAAAACAATCTATTCAGGATCATTAAGACCAAATGTAAATTGGCAGTTATTTAAAGATGGCTGTTCAGTGTTACAAAAGTGTCCTACCTAGGCAGAATTTCAATTCCACAAAATATGTACATCACAAAAAACAGTATGGAGAGAGAGACACACACATACACACCCCACCTTCTAGACAGAGCTTCATGTACAGACAATCCAAAGAAGCAAGTGCTGTTAGGAATTATACTGCCCTCTCAACCATAACCAACAAATTCTTTCACATAAGATTTCACACAGTATCAGGTGATTTCCAGGAAATAATAAAATCAGGTTCAGACACTCTTCTTGGTTTAGTCAATCTGAATCATTTAGGCTGGAAAAACACCTCTCAAGGATTGGGTTGACTTTTGCCTGCACCTTGCCTACAATGGCACCAATTAATACCTAAGATCTTTGACAAGAAAAATTCCATTATTTCTTTTCTTTCTTGAGAGATGTTTTTTTCCCTCCTCCTTTGGAAGGTTTGCAGTACTTTGCTTCCATCTGAGCCAGAAAATTGTCCATTTCTTTTTGCCGATCCTTTTGTCTGCTCTGTTTGAGAAATTAAAACACAAGTTTTCAAAAAACAATGCCATCTATAGGGACAAAGTACTCAGTTTGGTTGTCAGGAGCTGGGAGAAGGGGAGAATAGAGAATGATTACTGATTGGTATGGGGTTTTTTTTTGGAGTGATGAAAATGTTCTAGAGTTAGTGTTGATGGTTGTACAACTTTGTGACTATATTAAAAACCACTAAATTGTACACTTTGAAAGGATAGATGATATGTGAGTTACATCTTAAAAGAACAAAATACCTATACATACTAAACAAAGTATTATCAATAGGAATCACAACTTGAAACAAGTAGTGACAACCTGCCAAGTTTACCTGAATGACTGCTTTCAAGTTATCCACTCCTTCATCAAGCCCCAACTCCTTCCTGGTTATTTCTGCTTCTCTAGCTTCTTCCTGAGCCTGAAACAGAGACTCACATGAGACCCCCATGTCAACCAGGAAATGCTTAAAATATACCATTTCCCAATCTGAGGATTATATGAACAAATTGAATACAATTACACAATTACATCTACATCAAAGAGCAACATTCCTGTAAGCAAGCAGTAGGTACTGTTTCCAAGAAGCATTTCTATTTTATCACCATTTCTACCTGCTAGAGATAGATAGCAAGTATCTTGGTGTTCATAAAACACTTGGTGATAGAAATAAAAAAATGCTAGGAGAGCCAGAAAAGGTCACCTAACCAAGGATGGCCTCCAAAGTGATGAATTTACTACATGGGACTGATGGCAGCCTTGTGAATAACCTTGGCTCAAAATGACTTCTCCTGAGTAGTCAGAAGAAACAATAGTAACAAATTCAGTTTTAACTTTTCTTCACCTGATTTCAAAGCCACTGTCATTTGCTGAACTTTCCTAAGGCATTGTTTCCAAACCCCGAGAACACCTTAAGGCAACAACTATAAGAGGGCCCTGTAAGAGGGCCCTGGCCCCTTGCAAACTGTCAAAGCAGCAATGAATGCAATTAAAATTGAGAACGATGATACATTAGGATCTCTTTATCTCAATAAAAAGACACAGTTTCCTCTTATTCAAATTATCTCTCTAAATTGAGAATCCCTTCTGAAGTTTGCCAGTCTCTCAAAGCTATGCCATTTCACCCTCTAACTCGGGAAGTTTCTCAAGCTAACAGCCTATTGTTGAATCCAGCTGTGTTCAATTTCACCTGAGAAAATGATTAACAACTTAACAATAAACTGTCAATCTGAGTTAAGCAGATGTAGCCTATGAACCAAAATGATGATTTTGTATGCATTCCACTTCTCCCCTCAGCTCAACAGAAATGGAATGCACTTTTATCTAAGCAAAACAAGCCCTTTAAAGTTTCACCAAAACCAAAAGGCCAGTTAACTTTGTGTGTGCCCTATTTATCTGAAATCTACAGATCTTGCCCCACTCCACAGTTCAGCCACATAAAATTAAGGCACCTCAAATACCCACCAAAAATCTGAAACCTTAAACCAGGCGTCCTCAAACTTTTTAAACAGGGGACCAATTCACTGTCCCTCAGACTGTTGGAGGGCCGGACTATAGTTTTAAAAAAAACAAAACTGTGAACAAATTCCTATGCGCGCTGCACATACCTTATTTTGAAGTAAAAAAACAAAACAGGAACAAATACAATCACACCGCCTCATGTGGCCCACAGGCCGCAGTTTGAGGACCCCTGCCTTAAACTGTCTACTCTCCCTGTTCTTAGTATGAAAGCCAAGTTGAGGTAATGGTTATTCTGGTACAAGTGGAAGGCAACTTTCCCAAAAGCCCAGAGACACTAATGTTTACTACCTTGGATACACTCTTTCCCCAAACCGTCTTAAGGACCTTTCCAATTGCCTCACTCCCACCCTTCCCCACTCCCCCAGTTTAATATAGGTGTAAAGTACATACAGAACATAATCCTCAATTCAGAACAATCAAGTAAGCCTTCCTCAAAGTGTAGTCAGATATCTTCATCAAAATGAGCTAAAATGTTTGGATCAAACCCAATAATCAATCTCTGGGCAAAGGCCCAAGAATCTGCATTTTTAACAAGATAGTCTCTAATATCCTTACCTACTCCTTCCCTCAACTGAGTGAGACTCCATTACTTTATCTCTTAAGTGCCTCAGCAAACCTACAAGAATTGGCCCATATGAAAAATATTTCAGGCTCAGCGCCCGTAGTTCAGTGTTGAGGGCACAGGCCACACACACCAAGGCAGGCAGGTTTGAACCAGGTGAGGGCCTGCTAAACAACAATGGCAGCTGCAACAAAAAATAGCTGGGTGATGTAGTAGGCACCTGTAGTCCCAGCTAGTTGGGAGGCTGAGGCAAGAGAATCACTTAAGCCCAAGAGTTTGAGGTTGCTGTGAGCTGTGAGGCCACAGCACTCTACCCAGGGCAACACCCTGAGACTCTTGTCTCAAAAAGAAAGAAAAGGAAAATATTTCAGTGCTTCTTTAAGATATTAAACAATATTGTATCTTTCAATAAAATCATCTTGTGCACAACATACTAGGAAAAAAGGTTTCTCATTTTACTAAATGAAAGAGAGATTAAATTAACCCTAGTCTTCATTTCAATAGTTTTGTGTATACCTCCATTATAATAAATACCCATAAATGATCTCTGGAAGCATTTAAGATATAAAATCTTACCCTCCTTTTCCTTGCATTCATCTTTTGTTTTGATTCTCTGACAAAGGCATTATAGGATGGGACCTCTCCAGTGTCAATAGCTTGCTGAATAATATTCCTTATCCTGGGTTCCTCTGTGTACTGCACACAAAGCACAGACTCCATGATCTGATCCATGTCACCTTTGAAATCCAGATAGGCCTGTTTAATATCAGCCAACTCTTCTTCAGAACCTTTGTATGTCTTTTCAAAAGCTTGAATGTCCTCTAGAGAGATCTGATAATAAGAGAGATGTATTTTGAGAATTTTATTTTAAGTAAAAAGTAAAGTACACTATGAAAACTAGAGGTTTAGATGTTGAAATGTTTCTCTCCACGTACAACAGCTGCCTGAGACAAAACTGTTGTAAGGAACCACATTTTCTATGCCTAAGCTATTCAGAGTTCTCTCTGGTCCAACCTTCAAAACTAAGCCAGGGACCAGGGAAGGAAAATTTAAGAAGTTTCCAAGAATGGGAAGAGACTAACGCAAAATGCAAAGCTCAGAGGCATTCAATAACCATTTACTGAATGAATAATAGGAAACCACAAAGAAACCTCCAGGGTTTCCTACCTTTTTAAAGAGTAACCTCCAATAGGCCTCCCAATCTCGGTCTTGGGTGAGCAGAGCGGAGTCCTCGTCCACTGTTCCCTGTTCATCGTACACTGCTCTCTGTTCCTTATCACTTAAAACAGAATAGACTTTTCCCAGGATCTGAGGGAAGAGCATTCAGAAGTCACCCCCGCACCTCCCACGGAAAGCGCGCCGCGACAATAAAGGTTAGAAAGCGCAAAGCCGAGGTCAGAGGACTCGCCGGGTGGGGCTAGAAGGTAGACCCGAAGGCCGTTCCGCCTTGAGGCAGGGACCCCTTTACCTGGAAGCGGCGGGTGGCGTCCTCCTTGTTGGCCTCGCCCACCCGGTCTGGGTGCACCTGCAAGGACACTTTGTGGTAGCCGCGTCGGACTTCGCTGTCTGACGCCTCGCGCCGCACGCCTAGCACCCGGTAAAGGTCGGCTGTGCCGAACACTTCCTGGCACAGCTCCAGTAGCCCCATCTAGGCTCCGAGGACCTCCACGAAAACAGCCGGTCACACACTCAACGCTATGGAGCTCCAAGAGCTTTTCTTCCCGCTCAAAACGCCCACGGCTTCGCGTCACAAGAGGCGCGGGAGAGGCGGGGCCACGCTGCGTAGCCGCGCTTTACGGCGGCCGCAAAGAAGGCGCGGCCAGGCTAGCGCCCATAGCGGTAAATCCGACTTGGAAGAGGGCGGAGCGTCTCCTGTGCAGCCCTGCTCCCCTCGCTCTGGAAATGTGCGTCTGACCCGCAGGGTCCCAGGTTAAAAAAGCTTGCTCAGTCATATGTGGGACGCCCTCGTATTAGGCGCTCATAAATTACCGGCCTTTAAAAAAAACAAGCAGAGAACGGCCAAACATTAACATTCATCTATTTCACATGGTTCAACCTAACAAATTTGTTTTTCCAAAGACGACCCGGAAAGGAACATATAGAGCTGTAAGTCGTTTACTTTGATCCCTCCAGGAAAAAGCCTACATTGAAAAAAAAGCACAAAACACCAATCTTCTAAAAAACTGTTAGGACTTACGGATTTGACGTTTATTACAGAAATTAACCTCATGCATCTTCCTGCTCCTGAGTCACCTTACCCACTGGTGGTGAAGGGTGTATGACCCAAACCTCATCTTAATAAAAACAAGCTGCTGATGCAGAGGCTCTCTATTAATACTCTGTAAAGTTCATAGGTAGGTTTGAGCAGGGTGTATCGGAGGTGGTTAACAGCATAGCCTGAACAATCATACAAGACACATAGAGAAACTTCAGCCTGATGATCCAAAGCAAGACTAAGGCTGGAGAAAACCTTGGAAATCAGGGAGAGGATAATGTTTACACAAATCATAAACAAAGGATAGACCACTATACAAAGTTAATACCTGGGTTGGCAGAAATTCAGTGCCTGATAGCAATACCGTACCTTGCTTGGCATTTTCACATCAATTCCCATCCCTAATCTTCACTTTTCAAAATCACTCTGCTCTGCCAGTAGTTTCTGCAAAGCCTCAAACTCCACAGAGTGTATTCATGTCTTTTAAACCTCCCAGCTTTTTCCAAGATCAAACTTCGCCAATTCAAATTATTCCCCTGGCTTCAAAGTATCCTCAAAGCAAGTGGAGGCTAGCCAGCAACAACCATGGGAGAGACTTAATGACCCTAGAATTTGAGGCTAGTAATTGTTCTTAGAACATAAAATCTGGAGAATAAAAATAAGTTGGTGACTGATATAACCTCCATAAATTTCCTGTATCTTAGTCTTATGCCAGAATTTGAAGTCTTCATGATCCAGAATGTGTGCTAAAACCATGTAAATCATGGTTATAGTTGTAAAATCCTGCAGTTCTGGTGAACAATGTGACATTTTATTCTGGCACATTATTTATTTCTATTACCAACCTCATGATACCTAAATGTGATTCTATCACTGACTTTCTAATTGGACTCTTGAAAAGGCCCCAATCTTTGCTCATTTCCCCTCCAAATTCAACACAGTATTTTGGAAAGGGCTTTCCAGGTAGGCATATTGGCTTCTCAATCTGTAAAATGGACACAATCCTACTTTCTTTCATGAGACCTTATAATCCTCACAACTATGCATGTAAAAGGTTTGGGATATATAGGTACTTTACAAAATCAGCTTTCTGCCAGTTTTGCATTCTTAAAAGGGAGGTTATTACAACCCAAAAGCAATTTTTATAACCGATCTACCTTTGGAAATTTGAAAGTATATGTTAGCAAGGCAATATAAATCTTCCAATTACAAAATCAATAACCAAGGTTAACTGTTCTTGCATTTATGGACTGACCATGAATGATAAAACATTTGAATGTGCCATGATCACTTTGGTTGAGGGCTTTGAAGCAGGACATCTTGGAAGGCAGCCGATTATAAAGTTAAATCCAACCCCCAAATCCAATCCTCCCACAGCCACTTTCTTTTCCAAGACAAAGCCTGAAAAAGCTAATCAGTACCTAGACCCAGCTCTATGTCAGACAAGAACAAACTTCTCACTGGGCCCTGCTCAGGCCACATCAGAAGAGCATGGGTGACTCAAAGAACTCCATTTATTAACCTCAAAACAGAACAATTTTAAGATCTCTGCACAAGTGTTTTAGGAGAACCTTGACCCCATTCCCACTGCTATGCTCATTGACGTCAGCTTGCTTCTTGTGCTGAAGCCTCTGTGTCTGTTTTCTGAGAAGCTAAGAGTACTTCACGTGCCCGTTTCCTCCGCAGTCTCTCAGCATTTGTGATAATCATAGGATGCAAAGGGAAAAAGCCAGAAAGACCTAAAAGCAAAAAGATTTTCATTTATTAAACACAAACAGCCACTACCCCTGGGAACTCTTCCTTACAGAACAGACAGAACAGAGGTCTGAGACCTGACCCAGAGTATGGAGGTAAAACCATGATCCTCATTTACTAAACTCTGTACTACTGCCTATTCTTCCTCCAATTTACTGCACCAACAACGGATGATATCTACTTCCTAACACTATACTCCTGCTTTAAAAAAAGTTAAACTGAGCTGGGCGTGGTGGCTGACGCCTGTAATTCTAGCACTCTGGGGGGCCAAGGCAGGTGGACAGCTTGAGCTCATGGGTTTGAAAGCAGCCTGAGCAAAAGAGCAAGACCACCGTCTCTACTAAAAATAGAAAAACTGAGGCAAGAGGATCACTTGAGCCCAAGAGTTGAAGGTTGCTGTGACATGACAGCACTCTACCCAGGCCGACAGCTTGAGACTGTCTCAAAAAAATAAATAAATAAATATAAAATGACAAATCGCAATCAACACACTATTCCCATTTTTAGCATAAAAACCTAGACATCCAAAAAGTCTCACAAAGGAGTCCATTAAAGGACTCCAGATTCAAAATGACAGATCACAACTTCAGCTCTCATTCAAGGCCTAAGCAGCCTAGAAGGAAAATGAAAAATCATTTTTCATTCTCATGATTCTCATGAAATCCCCCTAGAGTAAGACCAGAGATGAGTTACCCAGAAGCTTTTCCACAGGCTTAGAGAGGTGGGCTCCACAGCCAATCCAATGCCGGATCCTGTCCAGGTTGAGGGCAACAAGTTTTTCTCCATGGACGTTAGGCAGTGGATCATAGGAACCCAACTGCTCTACAAAACGGCCATCCCTGGGACACTTGTTGTGAGCAGCCACAATGCGGTAGAAGGGCCGGTTGGTGCAGCCACCCAGGGCAAGGCGGATGGTTAAGTGGCCCCCATGGTAGGCCTTGCAGAACAGGGTAGCTGTAGAGAAATGCTGGTTAGTGAACAGGAAATGAGGTCACAAAATGGGTAAAATGAAGTAGAGAGAACAATTCCCTTTTTCCATGGAAATATTTCCAATCTATTCTTGTCAATCTGGCTTAGATAGCACCTTCTCGTGAAACCCCTCTTAACCACTCCGGGCAGAAATGAGCTCAACCCCGAACCCTCTCCGCTTGGACCTGCCGTTTACGAGCTGTGACCTTCTGTCGTAGTATTAGTTGCCTCATCTGTAAAATGAGATGAGAATTTCAGCGAGGACTAAGTGGGAAAAAAACTGACAGAGATCAAAGCACGGCAGTGCGGCCGTTTCGGGCTCAGGCTGCCTCCAGCACGCCTGGGGAGCGCGGCTCCTCTGGGTCCGAACCCCCGAGTCCCCACAAACGCCAAGGAAGGTCTCGCCGGGTCCTGATGACTCACTGAGGTGAACCATGGTGAGGCCGGCGTGCGGCTCCTCGAACGTCCCGCCGCCTGCAGGGACCAGCCCTACGGCCGCAGCAAGGTTAGGACACCCCGCTCCCAACCCAGCCGGTCAACACATAACGTTGCGAGACTCGGCCGCCAGCTACCCCAGTCCCCCCCAAAAAAATCTCCAGTTCGGGAAGTGTGCGGGACACTCGCCCCGCCTCTTCCGCTTCCGCTTCCGGTAGGGCAACACCGGAACCACTAACGTACCTCAAACTGCCGCGAAAGGGGCGTGTTTCGGTGCGTGTCCTGCGCAGTGGCTGCGCGACCCCTCGCGCGGTTGAGTTCTGCTGGAGTGAGGCGTGGTGGCGGAGGGCGAGGCGCGTCAGGAGAAGTGATGAATGCCCTACAAATCCATCCGTCCTGCAGACGTGTATTGAGCACCCATTAGGGCCGAGGCGCTGTCCCTGCCCGGATGGTTCTCACAGTCTGGAGGGAACAGGGTGAGGTTAGACCAGAAAAACTAGGGCGGTATATACACGGTGCGGGGGGAGCTGGGAAGGCAAACCCGATTTTTCCTTAGGAAGACTTAAAAAAGGAGGTAGAGTTAGGGCCGAGACAGAAGGATTACGAGGATAAAAGTGTAGAGTTTATCCTTCTCTATTAACTAATTTGCCTCTCGCCTTTCCACCTGTTCTCCCAAGAAGTATACATACTTTAAAAAATAAAGGAGGGAAAACTTTATTCCTGCTTTTGCCGTGCTGTGATCCAGGAGAGAAGGGGTAAAATATGATGTTATATCTAGACCTGGACTGTGGCCTCAGTGGTGACACGTTTTACATCTACTACAGGCTAGTGGTACCCTGGTGGACCCCTTGTGGTAAATCATGAGGTCAGAGGGAGTCAATACTTAACACCTCTTTGTTCAGCACTTTTGTTTCCTGATGGTTACAAAGAACCTGGCCACAGCCAGAATGCTCTTTGCCCTGATACAGTGACCAAGCTTAGCATTCTTCCTCTAGGCCTACCTTTGGAAATGATGCCTTAATTCCCAAGTTTCAGTTAAGTGTACATGACAGGGATCTTAGCAGCTGACTTCCAGGAGTGGTCTGATAATCTTTCATCAGAAACCATGATAATGACCCCAATATATATAGTAGCTATATTCTATATCATTGGGGTTTTCTTTTGTTGTTTTTAGACAGAGTGTCACTTTGTCTCCCTCTGTAGAGTGTGGTGGTGTCACAGCTCACAGCAACCTCAAACTCAGGTTTAAGTGATTCTCTTGCCTTAGCCTCCCAAGTAGCTGGGACTACAGAACCCCACCACAATGTCCAGTTATTTTTTTGTTGCAGTTGTCATTGTTGTTTACCTGGTCAGGGTCAGGTTCAAACCCGGGGCCCTCAGTATATGTGGCTGGTGCCATAACCACTATGCTACAGGTGCCGAGCCTATCATTGTTAATATATATAAAATCACACAACTACAGAGGGTACAAAAAAATGTATACACAATTTTTTTTTTTTTTTTCTTGAGACAGAGCCTCAAGCTGTCACCCTGGGTAGGGTGCCATGGCATCACAGCTCACAGCAACCTCCAATTCCTGGGCTCAAGCAATTCTCCTGCCTCTGGCTCCCAAGTAGCTGGGACTACAGGTGCCTACCACAATGCCCGGCTATTTTTTGGTTGCAGCTGTCATTGTTTTTTGGCTGGCGGGGCTGGATTTGAACCTGTCAACTCAGGTGTATGTGGCTGGCGCCTTAGCCGCTTGAGCCACAGGCGCCAAGCCATGTATACACAATTTAAGAAAAGAAAAAACAGTAGTAAAATTGTAATACTCAATATACAGTAAATATAACTCAGTATACATTAACTCCAGAACCACACTGATGAATTTTCAGTCTCTTATTTCCATTTTTTATTGTAATCTACTTTATGGTCAACCAGGAAAACATGTAATAAATAGCCAGTGGAAATAAGCGAATGGGTTTCTGTTTATGGTAAAGATTTTTTTGTTCTCCAGCTCCAGGTTTCATATGGTGAAACTTCCTCTGGGAAGGAAAGCAGCTCAGGATCCCACACAGAAATTCTTTAGTTGGAAGGTTGTCAAAAAGATGGATTTCCAAAGCCAACTGTTTCCTGTACCGTGTGGATCTCTGCAAGCAGAGCCTCATTTTTCAATTTCAGCTACATGAGATAGGGAGAAAGGGAAGGACACATGTCATACCTGACTTACGTATGTGGCTTTGAAGACCCCTCATTTGTGGGGCCACAGCTAAAGAACATAGTTCCTTGGAATGGTGGTGGTTCTTCCTATATTCTCTATTTCATGAAAACTCCCCCCCAAAATTGAATACATGAATGTATTTCCTTTGTGAGAATTCATCAAGCAATGCGAACACTCATGATTTCTACATTTCTTAATAAAATAACTTTATGAAAGTTTATTTTTTAAAGTATTCATATTACTAACTACATCCCTGGGCTAGTGTGTATAGTATTCTCATTTGGCAAGTGACAGCAAGTAATCAGAGACACAGGAATCATAGGCTTATATTAGATCTGAATTTATTTTTAGAATCTAGATGTGTAGTAGAAACAGAGTAGCCTTGAATATCCATTTTCTCTTACTAACAAAATCTTGATTTCTTTTCAGGGCAGCAACACAATCAGTTAAAAAGCTACATTTTGCTGCTTCCCTTGCAGCTAGAAGTAGTCATATGACCAACTGTAGTCCAATGAAATGTTAAACTAAAGTCATTGGGTGAGACACCTGGGAAAAGCCCTTTAAAGAGGAGTGCCTTTGTCTTTTATGCCTGGGCACAGAGCTGAAATTAAAAAAAAAAGAGAGAGAGAGAATAAGAAGAATAAGTGAAATAGCTGTAACATGGCCCCTTTTTCCTTTTTTTTTCCTGAAACATGGATTTGGTAGGTGGAGCTACTCAAGCTATTTTGCAACTGTGAGGGATGGAAACTGCATGCTACAATTGATGGAGCAAAAAGATAGATGTTGGGTCCCTCATGACCTTGTGGAGTTCTGGTACCACCCTGGACCTTCCTTTAGAAGAGAAAAAAAAAAAAAAAATTAAGTCACTGTCTTTCCAGTCAAATTAATTGCAATTCATAACTAATAGAATAAACCAGAGATTGTTCTTGAGTCAAATGCTGCCTACCACCTGTTTTTGTAAGTAAAGTTGTATTGGAACATCACCATTCACTTATATGTCATTTCTGCCTGTTTTTGCACTTAAAAGTGCAGAGTTTAGTATTGCTAACAAAGACTTTGGCCTACAAACCCTAAACAATTTCCTATTTTGCCTTCAAAGAAAAATATAGCTAACCCCTGGACTAAACCAATCCCTGCATCTTACACATGAGGCATGAGGAAAATGAAACCCAGAAAGGTTAACACACTACGTTTTGTTGTTGTTTTTGAGATATAGTCTCACTCTTGTCACCCTGGGTAGAGTACCATGGCATCATAGTTCACAGCAACCTCAAACTCTTGGGCTTAGGCAATCCTCTTGCCTCAGCCTCCTGAGTAGCTGGGACTTACAGGCACCCACCTCAATGCCTAGCTAGGTTTTTTCTATTTTTAGTAGAGACGGGTCTTGCTCCTTCTCAGGCTGTCTTGAATTCTTCAGGTGATCCACCTGCCTTAACTTCCTGAAGTGCTAGGATTACAGGTGTGAGGTACCATGCCCGGCCCAACACAGTAAGAAGATAGCAAAATTAGAACCATAATTCAGATCAACTGACTCTTAAAACCATAGCTTCTCTAAAGGGTTGGAAGCAAGATCACCCATGGTAATAGGTTATTATTTCAAACCCAGAAACTCCATAATAATGGCAAAGATGGTATGAAAATCCTGAAGAAAAATATTCACATCATGAAATGCTCTGAAGTCCTGAATTAAGTCAGTACCGTCCTCCCAGTTCCCCAGTCTCAGTATGGTGCACACAAATGATAGAGGCATCTGCGTCATACCTTTATTGTATACTTGTAGGCCTGCTCAGCTTCCAGTTGCCGTCCCGCCTGAAAAAAGTGCAGCAAACATGGTAAAAAAAAGTCACAAACATGGTAGAAAAACTACCTTACTTCAACTATTTCTCCCTAAGTTGAGGATTCTGTACCTTTCCAGTTAAGAACTTCCGAATTCAAAGGGAAAGCTAGAAAATGAAAGGTGATAGAACCATTTTTAAAAATTCCTCCTTTGTTTGAGAGTGCTTAAAGACAGCTTGGTCTCTCATTGTTTTCTGATAGCATCTTGAGTCATTTGTTCCTTTTAAAGGATTGAGGTCACTCTGTTAAGAACAGTTAACACTTATATAGTTCTTACTATGCGATTTACATTGTTTTCATTGATGACATTGTTTTAAGTGCTTTACATTTGTTCATTCTTAATCCTCAAGACCTGGGTGATAACTACTATTATTTATCATTCCCAGTTTACAGAGAGAGAAATCTATGCACAAAGAGGATAAATAACTTGCCAGGGTTATGAAGCTAATAATTGGTAGAGCCAGGCTTTAAAACAATGCAGTTTGACTCCAGCATCCAAGTTTTTAGCTACAACTCTTTATCCTATCCCTATGCATTAGAAAAAGTAGATCTTGGTCTTACTTCCACATAGATCTAAATAGGAGATGAGGACATTAACTATTCCTCCCAACTGATACTATTCTTTATTTGAAACACTCAGGGGTTAAATGAGATAATATGAACCCACTATTAAATTCACAAATTTGTTATATATTAAATTACTCAGAGTATGCACTCAGAGCATTCACTTGGAAAAACTTAAATACATAAATATAAGAGCCAGAGAATATGTGGGCAGGAAGGAAACTTAGAGAATGTCCAGTCCAATTTTCTGATCAGTTCTAGTCCATGTGAAATGGGAACTTGTGACCTTTGAATTTTAAGATCATTCTTATTTATTTATTTATTTATTTATTTATTTATTTATTTATTATTTGAGACAGAGTCTCAAGCTGTCGCCCTGGATAGAGTGCTATGGCATCACAGCTCACAGCAACCTCCAATTCTGGGGTTTAAGCGATTCTTTTTTTTTTTTTTTGAGACAGAGCCTCGAGCTGTCACCCTGTGTAGAGCGCATAGCACCCTCCAACTTCTGGGCTTAAGCGATTCTCTTGCCTCAGCCTCCCAAGTAGTTGGGACTACAGACGCCCATAACAATGCCCAGCTATTTTTTTTGGTTGTAGTTGTCATTGTTGTTTGGCAGGCCCAGGCTGGATTTGAACCCACCAGCTCTGGTATATGCGGCTGGCACCTTAGCCACTTGAGCTACAGGTGCTGAGCCTTCAGCAATTCAATTGCCTCAGCCTCCCAAGTAGCTGGGATTACAGGTGCCCACCACAACGCCCGGCTATTTTTTGGTTGTAGTTGTCATTATTGTTTGGTGGGCTTGAGCTGGATTTGAACCCGCCAGCTCCTATGTATGTGGCTGGCGCCTTAGCAACTTGAGCTACAAGCACCAAGCCAGATCATTCTTTTTTAAGCACCAAAGGCGACAAGAAAAGCTTCATCTTTCTCTGCTGCATCCCTTTTAATAAAATGATTTGTTATGTAAAATTTAGATTCAGTTGAAAGGCCTCACTTAAGGACTAGGAAGGTCACAAATTTCCTCAAAGCCACAGGTTTCCCACCCCTTTCCTTCCTACCACTATTACCTTTGTTTCTCTCCTGCTATAGGGAGGCAGCACCCCAAATAACGTGAGGATCCAGAATAGCCAAAATGATTTTGAAAAATAATTTTTTTGCTATTATAAACATCCCTGCAATAAACAATTCTTGTACGTCTCTTCTTGAAATTTTTTAGGATTATATATAGATAAAACGTTGCCAAATTATAGATATGAATGTGACTAAATAATGCCACATTGCACTTAAAAGTGGATATACCAGTTTATATCTACTAGCAATTATGACTTCTTATCAAAGATGGTAATACCATGCTTTAATTTTTGCTAATCTGTTGGTTGTGAATTTGTCAAATCTTTATTGTAAATTGCATTCTCATGCTTATTAGTGATGCAGACCTTCTTTTCATCCATGTATTGACTTTTATAATCTCCACATCAGCACACTGCATTTTCCTACCCTGTGCTCATTTTTAAATCAGGTCATTTGTGGAGTTTTTCCGCTCATTGTGGGACTTATTTATATAACCTGTTTGCTAATACTTTGTTAGTTACAAATGTTGCAAATGTTAAGAACAAAGCCCTTAAAACTTTATTGTTATGTCTTTTTTATACATGAGTTTCTGACCTTAAAGTAGATAATTTATTGATAATTTATTTTTGGCTTGTGTTTTTACAGTTCTAAAAAATCTTCCCTATCCCTAGGGCATAGGGGTATTTGCTATATTTCTTCTAAAGCTTTAAGATTTAGGTCTGTACAGCAGTTAGAATTGGGGGGAGATATAAGGTAAAGAATTAATTATTTTTCATATGGATAGTAGCCCATTGCCCCACCAATATTGAATAGTCCAGTTCCTCATTGAGAGGGGTGTTACGTTGCCTTTTTAAAATAGCTATATTAAGGTATAATTTATATACCATGAAATTCATTCATTTTAGGGTTCATTTGTGCAATCATCTCCTGAATTCAGTTTTAGAAGACTTCTATTACCCCAAGAAGTTCTGTTATGTCAGTTTCATGCTTGTTTGCAAAGTCTACCCTTCGCTCTAGGTAACCATTGATCTGTTTTCTGTCTCTATAGTTTTCCTTATTTCAAATAATGGAATCATATAATAGAAATAGTCTTTTGTGCCTTGCTTCTTTGACTTAGCACGTTTTTGAGGTTGGTCCATATTGTTACATCAGAATTTCATTTTAACTACTAACTAGTACTCCACTGTATAAATATACCTCATTTTGTTTATCCATTCACTGATGGACATTCAAAATGTCTCCAATTGGGGGTTATTATTAAATTTTGTGATTAAAATTCACATGAAAATCTTTGTGTAGACATATGTTTTCATTTTTCTTGGCTAGATATGGAGAAGTAGAATTTCTGGGACATATGGTAAATGTATGTCTAGTTCTTTTGATTTTTTTTTTTTTGAGACAGAGTCTATATCG
The DNA here is from genome assembly GCA_963574355.1 of Loris lydekkerianus. Classification (NCBI taxonomy): domain Eukaryota; kingdom Metazoa; phylum Chordata; class Mammalia; order Primates; family Lorisidae; genus Loris; species Loris lydekkerianus. Next base: position 41,049 of record CAUYPK010062329.1, on the reverse strand, counting down.
CCCCTGGTAGAGTGCTGTGGCATCACAGCTCACTGCAACCTCAAACCTTGGACTTATCAAGCTGCCTCATCACCCCCATAAGATGGATGCCGGTGGCCTCACGATGACCTCATATCATCCCCAAGTAGGAGGATGGGGAAAAAGAGATAAATGAAATTATGCCAAGTACCATTACTTTAGATTGGTCTGGATCGGGCCAGAACAGAACAAGATAAGAACTAATGAGCCAAGTACTGTCACGATGAGGGTTAACAAGTTAAGTGCTGTGACAAATTGTTTTACTTATTCACTAATTGCCAGGTCTGCTTTATGTGACCTTTATGTTACCTATCCGCTAAATTGCAAGGTTCACTTCTATAAAAGGGGTCATCGTAACCCCGTGCTTGCTTTTCGCTTCTTTTGCCAACTTTCAGCCCACCTATTTGGCCCTTTGCCAACTTTCAGACTAGAAAAACCCCAACTTTAGACCCGTCAATGCTCTCTCACCTAGTCTGCTTTAGACTTTGCTGAGATAGCCCTGCATTTAATAAAAGACTCCTTTTTGGACTTCTAAATTGAGTCAGTCGTCCTTATTTTGCCCCATAACACCTCAGCCTCCCAAGTAGCTGGGATACAGGTGTCCCCCACAACGCCTGGCTATTGCAGTTGTTCAGTAGGTACAGGCCAGGTCCAAACCCTCCACCCTCAGTGTATGTGGCTGGCGCCGTAACCTATGGGCGCTGAGCCTGTTTAGTTCTTTTAGAATCTGCCAAACTATTTTCCAAACTGGCAATGCCAATTTACAACCCTGCCAGTAATGTATGAGGATTCCAGTTTATCCACATCCTTGGTTGTCTGTCTTTTGGATTTAAGCTATTGTAGTGGGTGTGTAATATGGTGGTGTCACTTTGCATTATCTTAATAAGGTATCTTGAAAAATGTTTTTGAGGCTGGGTGCGGTGGCTCACACCTGTAATCTCAGCACTTGCGAGGTCCAGATGGGTGGATTGCCTGAGTTCACAGGTTTGAGAACAGACTGAGTAAGAGTGAGACCCTGTCTCAAGAAAAAATAGACAAGGCTCGGCGCCTATAGCTCAGCAGCTACAGCGCCAGCCACATACACTGGAGCTGGTGGGTTCGAATCCAGCCCAGGCCTGCCAAACAACGAGAACTACTACCAAAAAAAAAAAAAAATAGCCGGGTGTTGTAGTGGGCACCTGTAGTCCCAGCTCTTGGGAGGCTGAGGCAAAAGAATTACTTGAGCCCAAGAGTTTGAGGTTGCTGTGAGCTGTGATGCTACAGCACTCTACCCAGGGCAACAGCTTGAGTCTATCTCAAAAAAAAAAAAAAAAAAAAAAAAAGCCAAGTGTTGTAGTGAGCACCTGCAGTTCCAGCTACTTGGGAGGCTCAGGCAAGAGAATTGTTTAAGCCCAAGAGTTTGAGGTTGCTGTGGGCTATGACGCCACAGTACTCAACCAAGGGCGACAAAGTAAGACTCTGTCTAAAAAAAAGAAAAAAAAATGTTTTTGACATAATTTTAGGTTAAAGACAAGTTACAATAACAGATCTTTCCTCTTTCTCTCACTCTACATATACATGCATATGCATATATATTATATATATGCATATATGCTATATGCATGCAATATATATATATATATATAGTAGTCTCCCTTATCTGTAGTTTTACTTTCTGCAGTTTCAGTCAACCTTGGTCCACCATGGTCTGAAATTATTAAATTGAAAATCCCAGGAATAATTCACAAGTTTTAAATTGCACATGGGAGAAATCATTTCCACTCATCAGGAACCAGGCAACGATGCCCCCTGTCTGCACTGCTTTTTAACATTGTAATGGAAGTCTTAGCCATTGCAATCAGGCAAGAGAAGGCAATCAAGGGGATCCAAATAGGACCAGAGGAGATCAAACTATCACTCTTCACAGACGATATGATTTTATACCTGGAAAACCCCAGGGAATCAACTACAAAACTCCTGGAAGTGATCAAGGAATACAGCAACGTTCTTAGGTTATAAAATTAACACTCACAAATCTGTAGCCTTCATATATACCAACAATAGTGAAGGGGAAAAAAACAATCAAGGACTCTATTCCCTTTACAGTAGTGCCAAAGAAGATGAAATATCTGGGAGTGTAACTAACTAAGGACGTGAACGATCTCTATAAAGAGAACTATGAAACCCTGAGAAAAGAAATAGCTGAAGTTGTCAACAAATGGAAAAATATACCATGCTCATGGCTGGAAAGAATCAACATTGTTAAAAGTTCTATACTACCTAAAGCAATCTACAGATTTAATGCGATCCCTATTAAAGCACCTCTGTCATACTTTAAAGAACTGGACAAATTAGTACTTCATTTTATATGGAAACAGAAAAAACCTTGAATAGCCAAGACATTACTCAGAAATAAAAACAAATTGGGAGGAATCACACTACCGGACTTCAGACTATACTATAAATCAATAGTGATCAAACAGCATGGTACTGGCACAAAAATAGAAAGGTAGATGTATGGAACAGAATTGAAGACCAAGAGGTGACCCCAGACACTTATCGTCATTTGATTTTTGATAAGCCTATTAAAAATATAAGTTGGGGGAAAGATTCCCTATTCAACAAATGGTGCTGGGTGAATTGGCTGGTGACCTGTAGAAAACTGAAACTGGACCCACACCTTTCTCCTCTAACAAAAATTGACTCTCACTGGTTAAAGGACTCAAACTTAAGACATGAAACAATAAAAATTCTTAGAGGGAGTGAAGGAGAGACACTTGAAAAAATTGGCCTGGGAGAATAGTTTATGAGGAGGACACCCCGGGCAATTGAAGCAACATCAAAAATACAATCAAATCTGATCAAATTAAAAAGCTTCTGCACTGCCAAGAACACACTAAGTAAAGCAAATAGACAGCCCTCAGAATGGGAGAGGATTTGTGCAAGTTGTATTTCCGACAAAGGTCTAATAACCAGAATCCACAGAGAACTCAAACTAATTACTAAAACAAACAAACAAACAAACAAACAAGTGATCCCATTTCATTGTGAGCAAGAGACATAAACAGAAGCTTCTCTGAAGACAGGTGCATGGTCTACAGACACATGAAAAAATGCTCATCATCATTAATGATCAGAGAAATGCAAACCAAAACTATTCTGAGATACCATCTAACTCCAGTAAGAGTAGCCCACATTACAAAATCCCAAAACTACAGATGTTGGCGTGGATGTGGAGAAAAGGTAACATTTCTGCAGTGCTAGTGAGAATGCAAGCTAGTACGTTCCTTTTGGAAGGAAGTTTGAAGAACACTCAGGGATCTAAATATAGACCTGCCATTTGATCCTGCAATTCCTCTTTTAGGTGTATATTCAAAGGACCAAAAATCATTTGGCAATAAAGATATTTGCACCAGATTTTTAACTGCAGCTCAATTCATAATTGCCAAGTCATGGAAGAAGCCCAAGTGCCCATCAACCCATGAATGCATTAATAAATTGTGGTATGTGTATACCGTGAAATACTATGCTGCATTAAAAAAGTGAAGACTTTACCTCTTTATGTTTACATGGATGGAGCTGGAAAATACTCTTCTTAGTAAAGTATCTCAGGAATGGAAAGAAAAAATCCAATGTACTCAGTACTACTGTGAAACCAATTTACAACCATTCACACAAGCATATGATAAATGAATCACAACCATAGCCTAGGATGAAGGAGGGAAGGGTGGGGTCAATGGAGGGTTAGTAGGGGGACCACACCTATGGAGCATATTGCAAGTACAAGTTGGATCTATCAGGTATAGAACACAAATGTCTTAATCCTATAATTGGGTGAAAGAGGTGAAGGCTATGTTGTTTAGTAGGATGTAAGCACTCCAATTTGTACAAATAATCAACACATTGAATACCATAATGGCATAAATGTATTTGTGATCTATGATTTTTGATCAAATGATTTAATTAAAAAATAATAAAATAAATAAATAGCACATGGGCATTATGAGTAGCATAAAATTTCCTGCTATTCTGCCTGGGATGTGAATCATGCCTTTGTCCAGTGTTTCCATAATGCAGACACTGCCTGTCAGCCAGTCACTTAATAGGCCGACTGTCAGACTGACTGTCACGGTATTAACAGTGCTTATGTTCAAGTAACCCTTATTTTAGTGGCCCCAAGGCACAAGAGTACTGGTGTTGGCAATTGGATCAGCCGAAGAGAAGCTGCTAAATGTTTCCTTTACATGAAAAGGTGAAAGTTCTTGACTTAATAAGGAAAGAAAAAATCATATGCTGAGATTGCTAAAATCTGTATAAGAATAAATCTTCTATCTATGAAATTGTGAAGAAGGGAAAAGAAATTTGTGCATCATGTATATAGGGTCCTATACTATCCTTGGTTTCAAGTATCCATTCAGGGTCTTGGAACATATCCCCAGGGGCAGAGGGGGGAGTACTGTATATATAAATATACAAAGGGTGCCAAAAAATGTATGCATATTTTAAGAAAGGAAAAAATGTATTAAAATTGTAATATTCAATACATAATGATAACAAAGGTAAATACAAGTCACATTGAGCACCCCTTATGATGGCAGAAGTCAAACATGATTTCACTATTACATATTTAATACAGTTTATTCCTTTCTTAAAATGTGTATACACTTTTGGCACCCCCGTATGTGTGTATGTTTACATATGTATATATGAGGCAGATATGAGGCAATTTTAATACTACAGTGTGTTTTAAGTGTGTTTTCTAAAATCAGGGATATTCTCTCATTTAACCATAGTACAATTATCAAAATCAGGAAATTAATATAGATAACAATACTATTATCTAATCTACAGACCTTATTCAGATTTTTCCAATTGTTCCAATAATGTCTTTTATTTATTTATTTATTTGAGACAGAGTCTCACTATGTCACCCTGGGTAGACTGCCATGGCATCACAGCTCACAGCAACCTCAAACTCTTGGTCTTAAGCAATTCTCTTGCCTCAGCCTCCCAAGTAGTTGGGACTACAGGTTCTTGCCATAATGCCCGACTATTTTTCGGTTGTAGTTGTCATTGTTGTTTGGCAGGCCCGGCTTGGATTTGAACCCACCAGCTCTGGTGTATGTGGTTGCTGCCCTACCCACTGAGCTACAGGCATTGAGCCAAGTTAAATTATTTTCAAAAGAAGTTCAAAGCACAGTAAGTGTACACATCAAAATTAAAACTTCTTTAAATTGTTTATATAGTATATCATTGTTATAATAAATAAATATTTTGTTGTTGTGATAAATAAACACCGGCTTATTTCTAAAGTGGGTGCAGGGTGGTGCCTGTGGCTCAGTGGGTAGGGTGCGTGGCTCAGTGGGTAGGGCACCGGCCCCATATACCAAGGGTGACGGGTTCAAACTCAGCCTGGGCCAAATTGCAACAAAAAAATAGCCGGGTGTTGTGGCAGACACCTGTAGTCCCAGTACTCGGAAGGCTGAGGCAGGAGAATCGCCTAAGCCCAGGAGTTGGAGGTTGCTGTGAGCTGTGTGACTCCACAGCACTCTACCAAGGGCGATAAAGTGAGACTCTGTCTCTACAAAAATAAAATAAAATAAAGTGGGTGCAGTGTACTCTTGAAAAATAAAGTTTTGTGACACACCCATAGGTGGCAAGATTTGACAAGGATTTTTTTTTTTAAATTGTTGGGGATTTCTGAGGATACAAGAAACCAGGTTACACTGATTGCATTTGTTAGGTAAAGTCCCTCTTACAATCGTGTCTTGCCCCCAAAAGGTGTGGCATACACCAAGACCCCACTCTCCTTGACAAGGGTTTGTTTTTTTTTTAATAAAAAATAAACAAACTCAAAACTTAATGGCTTAAACTACAATATATTATTTCTTTCTTTCTTTTTTTTTTTTTTTTGAGACAAGAGTCTCACTATGTCACCCTCAATAGAGTGCTATGGTGTCATGGCTCACAGCAACCTCAAACTCTTGAGCTTAAGCGATTCTCTTGCCTCAGCCTCCCAAGTAGCTGGGACTACATGCACCCGCCACAATGTTCTGCTATTTTTTGGTTGCAGTTATCATTGTTGTTTAGCAGGCCCTGGCTGGGCTGGAACCCTCCGGCTTTGTTGTATGTGGCTGGCATTCTACTCACTGAGCGATAAGTGCTGAGCCACCGCAATATATTACTTCTAAAAATTCTGTGCCAAACAAACAAACAAACAAACAAAATCTGTGGCAAATTTGAGCTGTTCTCCTGGTCCTTCCTGAGGTTACTCATGCAGGTGTAGTAATCTAATGATCTGGCTAGGGCTAGAGGCCCCAGGATAACTTTGTTCAAACAGAAGTTGATGTTGGCCACTGTCTGGAGTTATTCAGTTCTCTTCTCTGTTTAAGCCTTCTATGGGAGTGGTCCCAGAATTTCCAGCAAGCAAGAGCCATAGCTAAGGGCTTCTAACGATCTATCCTCTGAGAATTCATACAATGTCCCTTTCATATTCTATTGGTCATAGAAAGTAACAGGTTCAACTTAGATTCAAGGGGATGTAGAAATAAGAAAGAGGTGCTATCTCTTGATGGGAGTGAGAGGCAGTATCACATTACAGAGTGTAGACATGAAAGCATAATAAGTAGAGGCCATTATTGTAAAAATGTACAAGGCCTATCTATATTGGTTTCTATTGCTATGTAACAAATTATCACAAATTTAGTGGCTAAAACAACACTCTTTTATCATTATCACATTTCCACAGGTCTGAAGTCTGTCATTGTTCAACTGGTACTCTGTCTAGGGCAGCAGTTCTCAACCTGTGAGTCACAACCCCTTTGTAACAATGAAAATACATCCTGCATATCAGATATTTATATTACAATTCATAACAATAGCAAAATTACAGTTATGAAGTAGCAATGAAAATAATTTTATGGTTGGGGGTCACCACAACATGAGGAACTGTATTAAAGAACTGCGGCATTAGTAAGGTTGAGAACCACAGGTTTAGGGTCTTGCAAGGCCAAAGTCAAGATGTCTTTGGGCTGGGCTCTTGTCTGGAGGTTCTGGAGAAGAATCTACTTTCAAGCTCATTCAAGTTGTTGATAGAATATAGTTCCTTGTACTTGCAGGATGAAGGTCCCTATTTCCTTGCTGGCTCTCACCAAGAGCTGCTGTTAGTTTCTAGATATCACCCACATTCCTTGACATGTAGTCCTTCTCCATCTTCAAGCCAGCAATCATATGTTGGCTGCTTCCTATATTTCAAATCTGACTTCCTTTCTGCTCCCCCATCCCAGAGAAAACTCCCTGTTTTTAGAAGATTCGCCTGATTGGGTCAGGCCCATCCAGATAATCTCTGTTTTTTAAGGTAAACTGATTTGATACTTTATTTACATCTGTAAAATATCTTCACAGAAGTATCTAGATTAGTATTTGATGGAATAATCTTGGAGGAGCGGGAACCTTCAGAATTCTACTTAGCATAAAATCTCATATTTGAAATTATGATTTCCTCTTTGACCCATGAATTAATTATAAATGTGTTTTAAGTTTTGGCCTGTATTTTAGTTATTAATTCATAATTTCACAATAGTGTGATCTATATGTATTTGTTGAATCTCTCTTTGTATTCTAGCATGTGGTCAACTTTTATGAATAACTCATTTGTGCTTTTCTTTCTTTCTTTCTTTATTTTGCAGTTTTTGGCCGGGGCCGGGTTTGAACCTGCCACCTCTGGTATATGGGGCCGGTGCCCTATTCCCTGAGCCACAGGCACCGTCCAACTCATTTGTGCTTTAAAAGAATATGTGTCAGGGCAGCACCTGTGGCTACCCAGCTATTTTTTTACCCGGCAGTTGTTTAGCTGGCCCGGGCCAGGTTGAACCTACCACCTTCGGTGTACGTGGTTGGTGCTGTAACAACTATGCTATGGGCACCAAGCCATTTTTTCTTATTTAATGTATAAGTTTCTGAGATAAGTATAGTAAGATCTTCTATATTGACTTTTTTAGTTTAAAGATAAAGAAACTGAATCTCAGTAAATGTAAGTGACTTGCCCCAGATCCCATAGCTATTTGGGGTAGAGCTAGGGTATTTCAGGTATTTCTTTTTTTCTTTTCTTTTTTTTTTAAGACAAAAATCTCACTTTTTCACCCTCGGTAGAGTACTGTGGTGTCATAGCTCACAGCAACATCACACTCTTGGACTCAAGTGATTCTCTTGCCTCAGCCTCCCAAGTAGCTATGATTACAGGTGCCTACCACAATGCCAGCTATTTTTAGAAACAGGGTCTCACTCTGGTTCAGGCTGGTCTCAAACGCCTAAGCTCAGGCAATGTACCTGCCTTAGCCTCCCAAGGTATTTCTCATATTGAAATTTGGAATATTTACTTCAAAGAGAAAATCAAGTAATTTTTATTTTTGAGACAAGAGTCTCACTCTGTGCCCTTGGTAGAGTGCTGTGTTGTCATAGCTCACAGCAACTTCAAACTCTTGAACTCAAGTGATCATCTTGCCTCAACCTCCCAAGTATCTGGAACTACAGGCACCCGCCGCAATGCCCAGGTATTTTTTAGAGACGGAGTCTTGCTCTTGCTCAGGCTGGTAGACAACTCCTGAGCTTAAGCAATCCACCGGTCTTGGCCTTCCAGAGTGCTAGGATTATAGACGTGAGCCACTGAGCCTGGTCAAAAATCAAGTAATTTTTATTTTGTTTATTTCTTTCATAATATTATAATAACATAATTTGGGTCATATTGGCCAATGGAATTTGGGTCATATTGGCCAATGGAAAACTGAGTGCTGCTGTCATTAGTCCCAATTTGATTGTAGCTTAAATATGCAAGTTACTGAAGTCTAACTATGGGAGATTTTTTTTTTTTTTTTTTGAGACAAAGTCTCACTTTGTCACGCTCAGTAGGGTGCTATGGCATCACAGCTCACAGCAACCTCAAACTCTTGGGCCTAAGTGTTTCTCTTGCCTCAGCCTCCCTAGTAGCTGGGACTGCAGGCGCCCACCACAATGCCTGGCTATTTTTTGGTTGCAGTTGTGATTGTTGTTTAGCAGGCCCGGGCTGGATTCAAACCCATCAGCCTCAGTGTATGTGGCTGGCACCCTACTCACTGAGCCATGGGCACCAAGCCATGAGAATTATTTTTAACATGTAAAAGTCAGCACTTATCATGAACTCCCACAATACTTTCCACCCAATTTCCCATCTGAATTAAGGACAATTGACCAGAATTTTGACAGGAAGAAATGATTCAGAAAGACTAGTAAAGCATCTACTTCACTAATTCTTACCTTAGTTTATGTTATGGTATGATATCAATCTACTTTTACAACTTTATTTCCAGAAAATCATACATAAATATATGATTTTAAAGCACATGCCAAGTAGAAGCTGCCCAGACTTGACATCTCCTTTGGCTTCAGGATAGTATAGAGCTCATCAGACCTCAAATATCACGTACCTGCTGGTCCCAGCTTACTTGGTACCTATCTCTGTGCTCTAAAGAGGAAATGTGTAAGGATAATAAACACTCACTTTCAGGCAGACAAGAGCCAGATATCCCCATACTTCAGCATTATAGTTGTTTAATGCGTTGGCTTCAGAGAGAGCATCCTCAGCCTCTGTGAGCTCCTCCAGCTTGACAGAAAAAGGAACGGTGTGAGTTGTGAGTCAAAGAGCTTTCACTTTAGTGAGCTAGAGTCAGCCTAGCTGTAACCACTATGTCCAAGTAATATTGATGTATGTGACCGATACCAATGGTTTTTATATTTTTTAACATCAGAACTCTTTCTTCAAATAAAACCTTATGTAGTAGTTCAATATGTGAACCAATTAAAAGTGGAACTTGTCTGATTAAAAATATAAGTAGAAGCAGGGTACAGGAGCCAACACCTGTAATCCTAGCACTCTGGGAGACCAAGGTGGGAGGATTGCTTTAGCTCAGGTGTTCGAGTCCAACCTGAACAAGAGTGAGACCACATCTCTACTAGACATTAAAAAAAACTTGCTGGGCATCATGGCACCTGTAGTCCCAGTTACTTGGGAGGCTAAGGCAAGAGGATCACTTGAGCCCAGAAGTTGGAGGCTGCTGTGAGCTTGGCTGATGCCATAGCATGCTAGCCTGGGCAACAGAGTGAGACTATCTCAAAAAAATAAAAATTCTAAGTAGAGGAATTTGAAAAAGTAGAGGAATTTGAAGCCATGCCTAATAGGTTCTCAACTTATACCCCCTTCCTCCTGCTTCGCTCTACAGCAGTCTCATCAGGCCATATGTAAATAACGGAGTTCCAGGTACTAGGATTGGAAATCCACAAGAACTCCCATCATGTATACATCATTCAGTGAGTAGTTTTTCTACACACAGTGTAGATACACAGTGTCAGATACATTTTTAGATTTTTTAAATTTACATTGTGCATTCCTTTCTTCTCCATGGAAATCCTTAGTAAAAAGAGAAAAATTTACATGATCCAAAGAAAAAGCAAAGTATGTAAACATCCCTTTCTTGAAGTTAAAATCTGATTTGCTTATCAAAATACTATTGTCTAGAAAGCTTTCTTTCCTCTAATATCAGTTATTATTAGCCCTATCCTGAGCAATCAATACAGTATTGCTTGCTTGAGGGTGCTCTATTTCTTCTATTTCTCAGGCTAAAATGCAGCGGCATCATTATAGCTCACTGCAACTTCATGGGCTCAAGTGATTGTCCTGCCTCTGTCACCTGAGTTGCTGGGAAAACAGGTGCATGCCACTATGCCTAACTAATTTTTCTTTCTTTCTTTCTTTTTTGTAGAGGCAGATCTCGTGATCTCACTGTTTCCCAGGTTGGTCTCGAACTCCTGACCTCAAACAATCTTTGTGTCTCAGCCTCCCAAAGTGCTGGATGTGAGCCATCATGCCTGGCCTAAATAACAAATTTTTATTTGAGCAGACTTCTTTGGTTGCCATCTCACTGTCATCAAAAACCCCCAGGGTTGCTGGAAGCCTAAGAAATCAAGGTCAGCTGTATGCACAGGCCAAATCTCAAGCCTTCATCCTCTTACCCGATAACAGGCAATTCCCAGTCCTAGCCAGGTAAGGCATGAAGGTGATCTCTTACAAGCTTGTAGGTAGGTTTTCTTTGCCTTTTCGTACTGTAGAAAGAAAGCACAAGTAAGCTACTGTTCTAGAATCTTCAAACACAGTATTGCCAGGATGACCATGGGACCTCTGACAGTTGCACTCCAGAACAATCTGAGTCCTTAGATTTTTTTTTTTTTTTTAGAGACAGAGTCTCACTTTATTGCCCTCAGTAGAGTACTGTGGCATCATAGTTCACAGCCCCCAACTCCTGGGCTTAGGCGATTCTCTTGCCTCAGCCTCCCGAGTAGCTGGGTGGACTACAGGCGCCTGCCACAACGCCCGGCTATTTTTTGTTGCAGTTTGGCTGGGGCCAAGTTCGAACCCACCACCCTTGTATATGGGGCCCGGCTCCCTACTCACTGAGCCACAGGTGCCGCCCATGAAAAAAAAAAACCCTTTCAAAAGAAAGTCTTGTATCTCCAGCCTGAGCAGGACTTGTATAGTGGATGCTTAGGTCAGCAGCACTTTGAACGATACAGCTTGCAATGACATCAGAAAGAAAACTTTTCCTTATTTACATCATTGTAGTAGGAGAGAGATTTCTCTCAAGCCTATGTGAGCCTTCCTACTTACAGTATAAGGCACTGTAACTTCTTATTGCTGTTGTTGTTGTTATATTAAATAAAAAGAGAATTAGGTGTTCTGAGGGGAAAAAATGGAATAAATTCACAACAAAAGTAGACAGTCAAAGGTCTTTGGCAGAATATTGATAATTACTATAGTGAGATAGGTCCATGGCAGTTCATTCTTCTATGAACATACTTTGTATGTATTTTAGATTTTCTATAAAAGTTTTTTTTTAAGGCTTTGGCATATTTCCCAAAATATGGGGAGGTATTGCTTTTATAGCCAGGTCCAGAGTGCTCTATGGAATGAGGTAAGCCTCAGCTAGATTAAATACAACCCGTTGTGTTGAGGAGGAGTTAGGAGAAGTCCTCTTTAAGCCCATGACACTTTGTTAGTTAAGTCAAACTAAGAATTTTTGAAATACTGAAAATAAAGTTTTTACTACTGCTGATAAAATAAAATTTTAGTTAAAATAGTAGCTAAAATAAGATTTACTAAGTACTTAATAACTTTTTATTAGCATAATGATTATGCATAAAACCACAGACTTTTTTTTTTTTTGACACAGAGTCTCACTCTGTCACCATGGGTAGAGTGCTATGGTGTCATAGCTCACAGCAACTTCAAACTCTTGGGCTCAAGTGATCCTCTTGTCTCAGTCTCCCGAGTAGCTGGGACTGCAAGCATGCACCACTACACCCAGCTAGTTTTTTCTGTTTTTAGGAGAGATGGGGTCTTCAGACTGGTCTCAAACTCCTGAGCTTAAGCAATCCACTCATCTCAGCCTCCCAAAGTCTCTAAACCACAGACTCTTCATGTTAGACTGCCTGGGTCTGATGTTAGGCCAGTCACTTTACCTTTGGATGTAAAAGTGTCCTTGTCATATTACCACTTTTAGTTCACACAGATAGATGTTAATGCTTGAACTATAATAAGCTTCCAAAGCATGGCTTGATTTGCACATTACTGCCCATCCTCTACCCCTTACCTCTTTCTCTTCCAGATAAATAAGCCCCAGTCTCAGGAAGATGAAATGCATCTCAGAAGCATCCACTACAAAACTAATGGTTCGCTCATAGCATGCCTTGGCCTCAGCATGATTTCCACTTAGAAAATAGAGATGGCCCTTCACGCCCCACACATTAGGGTTCTGAGAAAGTGAAGAACAAGTAGTATGTGGGTTAAGATGGTATTTAAAAATACCTTAATGACCTCTGTTTAACATTTAAATTTAGATTAAATCCATTTTCTCTTTCTGATAGCACTTAGTAGCAAGACAACCATTTAATTGCACTGGGAAATATTTTTCTAGGTCTGCCCTCTCATTTCTTTCTTACATTCTTCAACACTATTTTGCCTTTTGGGTAAATATTTTAAAATTTTCAAGCCTAATTATGATAGTGTTCATGATGAGAAAATAAAAGAAGTTTAGAAAACCTAAAATAGATAAACACTTATCTGCTAAAGAACTGTCCTTATCCTTTTCTCTGCCCTTTACTTAAGAAAAACAAATGGAATAAATGAATTTACTGACAGCTAAAGACCCCAACTGCTGGTCACCATAAATCTATCAGGAATGTGGCATCGTCACCGGTAATAAAGCCTACTTGCCCCTTCTCCAGACTCAAAAGGCTCTAGAAAAAGTCATTACCAGGTAGTCCATCTGGGCTGCTTGTTGAAGGTATTCCTCTGCCTTCTCAAAGTCCTTCTTGAGAAGATGTGTCTGGGCCAGCACCAAGTAATACTCACAGCTGGGGCCTCCTTGAGGACATAACAGCTCATGGGCAAGTACCCTCTGCACATACTACAAGGAAAATCAGACTATAAGGAGCACGTAAAGGGCTACATTGTGTCAGTCCCATAGCTTTCAAAGTTGAAGGATTTTGTTTCTGATAATAAATAATAAGGAATATATTACAGAGTCAAATGATTATCCTTAACTTCAAAAGGTTAGGGGTGAATTACAAACATTCAGTATTTCATGGTCCCATTACTAGCTATTCACTTAGTTACCAAATGAAGACATTTCCAACTGAATAATCTGCAATATCTCACAGTTCTAATCTTGCTGGTTATTATGCAGCAAAGGCACATCAACCATCCTATTTACATGAGGTAATATTTCCAGACAGCTATCATTGTAAGGATACTTACAAGTAAGGCAAAACTTCCTTTCTAAAATTTTAGAACTGGGATATTGGGAACATAAAGGTCTATTTGTGATGTACCTCCAAATATTCATTATTGTTTACTAGTTTTGTACTTTGGGCCAGTCTTTGTTTCACCTACAGATTTGACAAAGTCAGATGTACTTGTGAAGCTAAGGGGAAATCATTCTTCTTTACCCTCTGTTTCATCTCAGTCTGTAATAAAGAAACTTGCACCCACATTTATGCCTTCTTAGGAAAACACTAGTAGGAGCTACAGCTCCTGCAGTCTACTAACAAAGTGACATCAGGCAACATATGACTTAGAATGTGTCTTTGCTTGTGTCCTGTGGGGAGCAGACTTGAAGTGAGGTCTTCTGATGCCATTTGCAGAGACTAGTTCATGTTTGACTGTTCTTTCCATTGGGCTTAAGGTGTGCTCTTTTTTTTTTTTGAGTCTCACTCTGTCACCCTGGGTAGAGTGAGTGCCATGGCATCATCCTAGCTCACAGCAATCTTGAACTCCTGGGTTTGAGGGATCCTCTTGCCTCAGTTTTTCTATTTTTAATAGAGATAGAGTCTTACTGTTTTTCAGGCTGGTCTTGAACTCCTGAGCTCAAGCAATCTGCCCATCACAGCCTCCCAGAGTGCGAGGATTAAAGACATGAGCCACTGCGCAGGGCCCAAAGTGTGCTCTTAAGAGCATATTTTATTTCTACTTCACATGTTATCTAAACTTGCAAAGATAGCATTATGGATAGAATAAACAGTTCACTAAAGTCTTCCCATATACTTGCCCTTTCTCAAATATTCTGACCTGCACAGCATTAACTTTCATCAAGAAACGTATGGTCTCCATGAAGATAGTGGTAGGAGGTTGGGAATAATTGACAGGAGTCAGAAAAGCTGATGAATCTCGACATTTTGATGCTGCTGAAAATATTATATTAAAAGGATAGGTTAGATATAATAGGAAAAAAATCAGAAGTTCTAACACACTAAGACAGCAGGTAGAGTATTCTGACCTAATATATGAGAGAGATCATAAACTAGAAAGCAGTAGACTGCTCTCTAGCAATGATCTCCAAAGAAAAGAACCTAAACATTCTTAGGGTGACGCTACTGGTAGTTCCAAAAGCAAGTCACAACTAAATAAAAGGTCTTTAAAAAAATACTCAGATCTCCTTGACAGTGAAACATCACTGTAGAGATTTAAAAAATGAAGAATTATCAGTAAATCATGGGTCTGTAGTTGGTTATTTCTGCATATAAAATGTATAAATATAAAATGCTTGTGTATTCAGAGAATTACACCACTGAGTTTGGATTTCAGAGCCTCACCTAATATGAAAGAACTTAGGCAATATTACAGATAAACTAATCAACTTCAAACAAGTCCAGATTGCAACTTTTATAATCATTTAAGAGTTTTCATCCTTCTCTAGTTTGGTTATGCCCCTATTCCAAGTGAAAATATGTATTTTTTTCCCAAGCAAGAGCCTTTATTTCTGGTTACCTTTTTTTTCTGGTATCTCCTTGAGAAACATGTTAGATGTTTTTTGGCCCATGGTTGGCTCCTGAGATTGTGTAGTCAAAAGGTGTTCTCGTGAATCAGATTGAAGTTTAGAGGATTCTTCAAGAAATTCATCTAGAATGGATGATGTAATTCCTGGTCCTAAATAGAGTAAATTTTAGTAAAAAAACTTTCCTACATCGGGTATTAAAAGGTTATTACAGGATCTTTGACAAGGTACCATAATCTGCTAAAGCTCTTAAACATGACTGCTGCTTCTCAAATAAATGTTCGATGAATAAAAACAAAAAGTAATGGCAGGCAGGAAATGATCAATGATAGCTATCCTTCAAATCAGAAGAGGTCACTTTTAGGTAAAGCAAAAATACAGCTTTGAAAAACAGGTAGGAATGGGCTTGGTGCCTGTGGCTCAAGTGGCTAAGATGCCAGCTACATACACCTGAGCTGGTGGGTTCAAATCCAACCCGGGCCCACCAAACAACAATGATGGCTGCAACCAAAAAAAAAAACAAAAACTGGGCATTGTGGCAGCTGCCTGTAGTCCCAGCTACTTGGGAGGCAGAGACAGGAGACTCGCTTGAGGCCAGGAGTTGGAGGTTGCTTGCTGTGAGCTATGATGCCACAGTGCTTTACACAGGGTGACAGGTTGAGACTCTGTCTCAAAAAAAAAAAAAAAAAGAAAAAGAAAGAAAGAAAGAAAGAAAGAAAGAAAGAAAGAAAGAAAGAAAGAAAAACAGGTAAGAAGGGATAGGTAGAGAGAGGGAGGGGTATTCAGGGCTGGGAGGATGCCATTGGCAAAAGCTTGAAAGTAGTGACCTAATTATTTTAATGGGTATTAGCAATTTCATAGGGAAAATTTAAAGAAAGATAGGTTGAGCCTAGATATTTGAATATTTGATATTTGAATCCCATGATTTTTCTCTTACAGACGAAAGGAGAGAGAAAATACATTGCATAGTTTTAAGCAGAAAAATTAGAGGATTAAAGTGATATTGTATGAAGATTATTTTAGCAGTGCTGTCTAACAAGGAGAAAAAATTGGGGATGGACACAAATAGGTCTGTTATTGCTACAACAATGTGGATATTTGGAAAATCTTAACGGGAAGATGCAATGAGCATTTTGAAAGAGAACCAACTGGTCTGGGGAATTAACCTGATAGGGATGAGGGAAAGCTCAAGAAAGGAAGGAAGGGGAAAATGACTTTATATTGATGCAGAGTCAATTTTGGAGATAAAGAGTTGAGTTTATTAGTGGAAAAATCCAACTGCTGAGTTGTGGAGGGAAATGAGTGCTAAAGATAGAAATCTGAGAGTTCTGAGGAGTGAAATGGAAACTGTGCCAGGAGGTGATCTTAGTAAGACAGGATTACTGGGAAATGATTATATTTTATGACTGTAACCAGAAATGGAAGCCAGCAAAGGAAACCAAAGGTGTTGGAGAAATCCTAGATGGATTTCAGGAAGGAGGGAGTTGTCAAATATTGCAAACTGATCATTAAGAAGTAATTGATGATCTTAATGGGAAAAAATAATATTCAACTTTTTCAGGTATAATTTACATATAGTAGTGTCCCCTTTTAAGTATGCAATAGTTCAGTCCATTTTAAAAATGTATACACTTGTGTCATCTCTATTACCACCAAGATAATAAACATTACTGATATGCCAAAAAACTCCCTTGTGCTCTTCTGTGGATAATCCTTCAAGCTTCAGCCCAAGGCAACCATTTATGTGCTTTCTGTTCATATAAATTTGTTTTGCTTTTTCTACAATTTCATTTAATGGAATCATATAGTAATCTTTTGAAGCTGGCTTATCCACTTCACATAATGTTTTTGAGATTCATCCATGTAATATGTATCAGGAATTTCTTCCTTTTTAGTGCTGAGTGTCTTTTCAATTGTGTGGATATATGAATATTTATTTTCCATTCACCTATCAAGACAGTTGAGTCATTTCCAGTTTTTTCCTAGTATAAATAAATCTGTTATGAATATTTGAATAGAAATCTTTGAAAGGATATGTTTCCATTTCTCTTGGGCAAATACCTGGGAGTGAAACTACTGACATGTATGTATGTTTAACTAAAATTGGGATGATTAGCATGACCTCTGAACAAGGATGACACACAAATCCATGAAGTGTTCTATATTTTTTACACATTTAACAAAATACCATGTGTAGTCCATAAATATGTATGTAAAATAAATATGTATGTAAAAAATAAGAAAAATAAGCTAGGTGCAGGTGGCTCACACTGTAATCCTAAAACTCTGTGAGGTCGAAGAAGAAGGATCATTTGAGGTCAGGAGTTCAAGACCAGCCTGAGCAAGAGCAAGACCTTGTCTCTACTAAAAATAGAAAACCTAGCTGGGCATGATGGCACATGTGTGTGGTCCCAGCTACTCATGAGGCTGAGCCAGGAAGGTTGCTTGAGCCCAGGAGTTTGAGGTTGCAGTGAGCTATGATGATGCCACAGCACTCAAGCCTCAAGCTGCAGGGCAACAGAACAAGACCTTATCTCAAAAAAGAAATAAATAAACTTTAAAAATGTGTTACCTTCTCAAGTGGTTGCACCATTTGCATTCTAACCAACAATGTTTGAGAATTCTAGTTACTACACATCCTTTGTATAACTTGGTATTATCAATCTTTGTAGCTATTCCAGTGATAAATTATGCTGATTTTCAAATGTGAAACCAAACTTACAACCCTGCTTGCATATATTATTTCTGTTCTTTTTTTTTTTTTGAGACAGGGTTTCACTTTGGCCAGGCTGGAGTGCAATGGAATGATCACAGTTCACTGCAAGCTTGAACTCCTAGGCTCAAGTGATCCTCCTGCCTCAGCCTTCCAAGTATCTGGGACTACAGATGCATGCCATCATGCCTGGCTAATTTTTAATTTTTTTTTTTTTTTTTTTTAGAAACAGGATCTTTCTGTATTGCCCAGCCTAGTCTCAAACTTTTGGCTTCACGTGATCTTCCCACCTCAGCTTCTCAAATTGCTGGGATTACAGATGTGAGCCACCATGCCCAGCCAATATTTTATAAATGTTGCTGAAATTAATTGGCAATACTTGTTAAGAATTATTATGTCTACATTCATGAAAGTCATTGGTAAGTACTCTTCTTGAGATGGCTTTGTCTGATTTTGATATTAGGGTGATTACTGTTCTTAATTATGAGTTTGGAAGTGTTTCCCTTTTCCACTCTTTCCTGAATGTAAAATAGGATAGAAATTCTTTCTTCATTCATTCTGTGATAGTATTCACCAATAAAGTCTTTTTGGGTCTGGAGTCTTCTTTGTGAGAGGTTGTAATTACTCATTTAACTTCCTTAGGAGATTTAGGACTGTTCAGATTTTTTTCTTTTTTCCTGAGTAAGCTTTGTTAGTTGATGTCTGTTAAGGTGTTTATACATTTAATCTAAGTTATTAAATTTGTTGGCATTAAGTTTTCAATATTTTTGAATTTTTTTAATCTTTTTTCTTTTTAATCTTTAATCTTTTTAACATCTATAAGATTTGCAATGATGTCCTCTCTTTCATTCCTGATATTAGTAATAAGTATCTTCTTTCCTGATAATAAGTATCTTTCATTTCTGATATTAGTAATAAGTATCATTTTTTTTTCCTAGAAGTGAAATAGGCAAGAAAGATTTATCAATTTCAGCTGGGAGCAGTGACTCATGACTGTAATCCTAGCACACTGGGAGGCAAGGCCAGCAGATTGCCTGAGCTCACAAGTTGGAGACCAGCCAGAGCTAGAGCAAGACCCGCATCTCTAAAAATAGCCAGGAGTTATGGTGAGTGCCTGTAGTCTCAGGTCCTTGGGAGGCTAAGAAGAGAATTGCTTGAGCCCAAGAGTTTGAGGTTGATATGAGCTGTGGCTCCAGGGCACTCTACGGAGAGCAACAAGTAAGACTCTATCTCAATAAATAAACAAATAAATAAATAAATAAAGTTCATCAATCCTTTGAAAGAATAAGCTATTGATATCATTGTCTCTATTTGCCTGTTTTCTATTTTATTGATTTCTATTCTGATCTATTATTTCTTTCCTTTTACTTACTTTGGGTTTAATTTGATTTTCTTTTTTTAGCCTCTTAACGTAGATTCTTAATTGATTTTAGATCTTTCTTATTTTCTACTATAAGCATTTAGAATTATAAACTTCCCTCTAGGAACTAATTTAGCTCATCCCACCAATTTTGATTTGTTGCACTCTCATCATTATTCAATTCAAATTATTCTATAATTTTCTTTGTGATTTCTTCTTTGACATATGGGTTATTTTGAGGTGTATTTTCAAGTAATTTCCAAATACTTGAAGTTTTCCTAGGTTTCCAGTGGCTCTCAGTGCTGTGTCCTGGTTTGTGTTGATTGCTACTTTCCATGATGTAAATTCTCCAACTATAGCCAATTTAAAGCTACCCATGTTGTGTTAGTGAATGCAGAGTTGGGAAGAGATACACAATAGCATATGATTATATAGTATTTCCACATAGGAATACAATTAGAAGACATAAATAACCTCAACAGCATAGATAATAATAAAATGTAATAAATTAATAATAAAGAAGTAAGT
This sequence comes from Loris lydekkerianus, assembly GCA_963574355.1. Classification (NCBI taxonomy): domain Eukaryota; kingdom Metazoa; phylum Chordata; class Mammalia; order Primates; family Lorisidae; genus Loris; species Loris lydekkerianus. The sequence continues at coordinate 21,092 of CAUYPK010062329.1, read as the reverse complement.
TTTTAATATTGCCTTTGAAAGTTATCTTCAGTTTACATGGAGACTTACATTCTGAGACTTCACAAAAATACTTTTTTTTTTTTTTTTTTTTGAAACAAAGTCTTGCTGTGTTGCCCAGGCTAGAGGGCAGTGGTGTCATCATAGCTCAATGCAACCTTCAATTCCTGGGCTCGAGGGATCCTCCTACCTCAGCCTCCTCAGTAGCTAGAATTTCAGGCATGCACCACCATGCCCGGCTGATTTTTCTATTTTGGGGGGGGAGACAGGGTCTTGCTCTAGATAGGGTCTTGCTCTTACTCAGGCTGGTCTCAAACTCCTCAAACAACTCCTCCTACCTAGGCTTCCCAAAGTGCTAGCATTTTAAAGGCGTGAGCCATTGCCCAGCCCATATAAATACTCTTAATTGCTACACGTAGGGACTTTTTTTTTTTTAGCTTTTTATTTTGAAACAATTACAGACTCAGAGGAAGTTGAAAATATAGTACATAAACTCCCATGTACCCTTCACCAGCTTCCTTTCAATGGTGATAACTTATACAACTATAGCATAGTATCAAAACTAGGAAACTTGATATTGGTACAAGACTTTCAACTAGACTATAGATCTTATTCTGTTTTTACCAGTTGTTACATGTACTCATTTGTGTCTGTTTCTGCATAGTTACGAACAATTTTATTCCATTTGTAGATTTGTGTAACCATCATCATAATCAAGATATACAATTGTTCCATTGCACAAAGGATTCCTTTATGCTTTCTCTTTAGAATCCCTGTCCCACGGCAACCACTAATCTATTCTCTGCTAATAGTGTTTTGTCATTTTAAGAATGTTATATTGCCGGGCACGGTGGCTCACACCTGTAATCCTAGCACTCTGGGAGGCCAAGGTGGGTGGATTGTCTGAGCTCACAGGTTTGAGATCAGCCTGAGTAAGAGGGAGAACCCATCTCTAAAAAAATAGCCACATGTTGTGGCGGATGCCTGTAGTTCCAGCTATTTGGGAGGCTGAGGCAAGAGAATCGCTTGAGCCCAAGAGTTTGAGGTTGCTATGAGCTATGATGCCATAGCACTCTACCGAGGGTGACAAAATAAGACTCTGTGTCAAAAATAATAATAATAATAATGTTATATAAATAAAACTTTGATATTAGCTTTTTGCACTAAGCATAATGACCTTGAGATCCATCCTGGTTTTACCTGTATCAATAGTTCATTCCTTGTCATTGCTAAGTATTATTCTATTATGTAGATATATGAGGTGTTTATCACACATTGAAGGACATTTCAGTTGTTTTCAGTTTTTTGCAATTACAAACACAACTGCTACAGATATTTGTGTACAAGTCTTTTTCTGAACATAAGGTTTCATTTCTACAGGATAAATGCCTAAGAGTGTGAATGCTAGGATGTATGGCAAATGCATGTTCAGTTTTATAAAAAACTTCCAAATTATTTTCCAAAGTGGGTATAGCATTTTACATTTCCACCAGCAATGTACGAAGTGATCTAGCTTCTCTGCATCCTTGCCAGGATTTGGTATTATCAATATTTTTTATTTTAGCTACTGTAGTAGGTGTTCAGTGATGATTTTATTTTGATGTAGACATTTCTCTAATGGTTATTGAAGCTGAACATTTTTTCATGTCCTTATTTGCTATCCATATCACCTCTTCAGAGACATATTTGTTCAAGTTTCTGTATATTTTCCAATTGGATTGTTTGTTTCCTTGCTCTTAAGTTTTCTTTCTGGATCAAGTCTGTAAGTGAATATGTAATTTACAACAATTTTCTTCCAGTCTATACCTTTTTTTCCCATTTTCTTAATGGGGTCTTTCAAAGAGAACATTTTTAAATTTAATCAATCCCATTATATTAATTTTTTTCTTTTGTGGATTGTGCTGTTACATTCAACTCTAAGAACTCTTCACCTAACCCTAGGTCATGAAGATTTTCTTATACATATTTTCTAAAAGCATCATAGTTTTACATATCACATCTGGGTTTATGATCCATTTGAGTTAATTTTTGTATAAGGTTTGAGATTTAGATTAGCATTCTTTTTTTTTTTTGGGGGGGGGGAGGGAATATAGATATCCAATTGTCCTAAGACCATCTATTGAAAAGACTACCCTTTCTCCAATGAAGTGGGAATACACATTTGTAAAAAAAGCAGTTGGTCATAACTTGTATGGGTTTATTTCTGATTTCTATTCTGTTCCACTGATGTACACTGATGTACATTTTACATCTTTATCTATTTGCCAATGCCCCACTTTATTACTGTAAGTATATACAGTATTTGCCCCAAGAATCTGAATATCCCAGAACTTGAACAACTTGGAATTTGAAAAAAAAATTCAAGCTAATTTTGCCCAAAATCTGAATGCTGCTTTGGAATCTGAACGCCTACCAAGCATGTTGTTCGTGTGTTTTTATGCACACGTTTTCCCAGTGCTTGGGCAACCCATGCACTTTGTGGTTCAGTTTGTTGTCTGAAGCTGTAGCAAAAGCATCTCATGGGATTTTCACTGCTAATTTTATGCTTTTATGCCTAAGCATAACAAGATATAAACAAGATATAACAACAAGTTATAACAAGTATATACATAACAAGTATAACAAGATATAAACAAGATAATAACAACTAAGAATATTCACTATGGGTCCTAAAAAGAGTAGTGAGGAAGATAAGAGGAAAGCTCTTAGAGCTACAATTGAAGTTAAGAAAGATCTTATCGCTAAGCATGAAAGTGGTACACTTATGGCTGATCTCGCTATCGGGAAGCCCAAATTGACTGGACAATTTTAAAAAATAAGCTATTAAAGCAACTGATGTACTGATGTTATGACACTGCTGTCTATGAGATGGAAAAATATGAAAGAGATGGAAAAACTCTTAATCTGGATAAATGAAAAACAGCTAGCTGGTGCTGGGATTTCTGAGACAATAATTTGTAAGAGGCTTGGTGCCTGTAGCTCAAGTGGCTAAAGTGTCAGCCACATACACCAGAGCTGGTGGGTTTGAATCCAGCCCGGGCCTGCCAAACAACAATGACAACTACAACCCCAAAAAGAAAAAAAAAAAGCCGGGCATTGTGGTAGGAGCCTATAGTCCCAGCTACTTGGGAGGCTGAGGCAAGAGAATCACTTAAGCCCAGGAGTTGGAGGTTGCTGTGAGCTGTGATGCCACGGGATTCTACCCAGGGTGACAGCTTGAGGCTCTGTCTCAAAATAAATAAATAAATAAATAATTTGTGAGAAAGCCAAGGTCCTCCAGGATGATTTAGGGTGGAAGGCATGACTGATACTAGTGCTCAAAAGGAGTTTAAAGCCAGTAGGTTGTTGGAGAACTTTAAGGACTAGGATGCATAGTGTTGTTATGCATGGGGAGGCTGCCAGTACTAATTCAGAAGCAGCAGAAAAGTTTGTAAAGAAGTTTAAGGAGTTTGTGAACAGTGAGGGGTATGTTTCCAAACAAGTGTTCAACTGTGATGAAAATAGGTCTTTATATTTTATTCGTAATTGTATTAATTTACACTTTTATTCAATTATTATTTGTTAATATTTTACCTTAAAATCCAGTGTATTTACTGTTTTTGTTTTGTTTTGTTTTTTAAGACAGAGTCTCACTTTGGCCCACCCACCTTGGCCTCCCAGAGTGCTAGGATTACAAGCGTTAAGCCACTGCACCTGGCCCCAGTGTATTTACTGCTAAAATCATTTTGAAAATTTGTGTTTGTGGGACTTAGAAACAGATTAATCCAGTTTCCATTATTTTTAAAGGGAAAAATTGTCTTGGAACTTGAATGGAGTTCTGGATTCCAAGGTATCACTCTAATAGGTCTTAAGTAGATAGTATGATTCCTCCAAATACCAGGGATACCACAAAATGTTTTAAGAGATCTTGTTGGAAAGAAAATCAATCATTCCCCAAAAGTATATGCAGTGCAGGTAAAACGGATGTATGCAGCATGTCTAGGTACACTTGACCAGTAATGGTACCTTCAATTCAACTTCAAAATGTAATGCATAGATAACATTGCTTAAAATGTCTACATTTTGAGGAGGACCCTCTGTATATTTTTCTCAAAATTGTTTTGGCTATTCTAATATCTTTGCCTTTCCACATATAAATATTAAAATTAGCTTTCTTACATATAGAAAAACTCCAGACTAGGATTTTTTTTATTTTTAATTTTCTCCTGACTTAGCTTTTTTTATTTTTTTTTTTTCTTCTCCTGACTGGGATTATTTTTTTCTTTCTTTTTTTTTTAGACAGTGTCACTATGTCGCCCTTGGTAGAGTGCTGTGATGTCATAGCTCACAGCAACCTCAAACTCTTAGGCTTAAGCGATTCTTTCACCTCAGCCTCCCAAGTAGCTGGGACTACAGGCGCCTGCCACAATGCCCAGCTATTTTTTGTTGCAGTTGTTATTGTTTAGCTGACCTGGGCTGGGTTCAAACCCACCAGCCTGGGTGTATGTGGCTGGTGCCCTACCCACCAAGCTATGGGCACCACCCTTTTTTTTTGTAGACAGAATCTCACTCTGTTGCCCTGGGTAGAGTGGTGGTGTCATAGCTCACAGCAGTCTCAAACTCTTGGGCTCAGCTATTCCTCTTGCCTCAGCCGCCAGAGTAGCTATAGCCGCCTGCCTCAATGTGGGGCTGGTTTTTCTACTTTTTTTTTTTTAGTACAGACAGAGTCTCCTTCTTGCTCAGGCTGGTCTCCAAGTCCTAAGCTCAGAAAATCCACCCACCTCAACCTCCCGAAGTGCTAGTATCATAGGCGTAAGCCACCACATCTGGCCCTGACTTGGATTTTGATTTGAATTTGTGTTAAACTATGGATCAGTTTGGGGATAATGGATAGCTTTACTATGTCAAGTTTTCCAAATTATAAACACAGTATATCTCTCCACTTATTTAGATAGTCTTTCAGCAGCATTTTATAGTTTTCAGGATAAAGATCTTATACATACTTTGTTAGATTTATACATAAGTAGTTCATTTGTGGAGTCATTACACTTGGCATTGTGTTTTAATTTGGGTTTCCAATTCTTCCCTGCTAGCATAGAAAAATATGATTTATTTTTGTGTGTTTATCTTGTATCTGGTGATCTTTCTGTGCTTACTAGTTCTAGAAAGTATTTTTTGTAGATCATCAGAATTTTCTACATAGACAATCATATTAATCCGCAAATAAGTACAGTTTTATTTCTTCCTTCATAAAATGGTATGCTTTGAATTTCCTTTCATGCCTTATTGCATTAGATAAAAGTTCCAGCATGAATGGTAACAGCAGATATTCTTGCTTTGTTCCCCATTTTAGAAGAAAACTATTCAGGTTTCATAATGAAGTATGATGTTAACTGTAGTTTTTCCTAAATGTTTTTTATCGGGCTGAAAAAGTTTTCCCTCTGTTTCAACTTTGTTGAGTTTTTATTTGTAAGTGGGTGTTGTATTTTATCAAATTTTTTTTTCTGCCTCAGTTGATGTGATCATGTGATTTTCATTCTTCAGATTGTTTATACAGTAGAATCTACTGATTAGTTTTCAAATACTGAACAAGTCTTATGTGGCTGCAATAAGTCCCACTGGGTCATGGTCTGTAATTCTTTTTGGATATTGCTGAATTCTATTTACTAATGTTTTGTTTGTCTGTTTATGAGGTATATAGAATTATAGTTTTCTTTTTGTGATGCATTTGGTTTTGGTATCAGGGTAACATGAGCTTCATAAAATGAATCAGGAAGTGTTCCTTTCTCTTCTTCTAGAAGGCATTGTGTAGAATCTGGGTTAAAATGTTGGGTAGAAGTCTCTACTAAAGCCTCTTGGGCCCTAAGATTTCTTTTTCAGAAGGATTTAAACTATAAATTTAATTTCATTCATTGGTATGGGACTATCTAGGTTATCCATCTCACCTTAGGTGGGTTGTAGTAGGTTATAGTTTTGCAAGGAATTGCTTCTTTCCAGCTACATTGTCAAATTTATGTGGGTAGAGTGTAATATAGTATTCCCTCATTAGTCTTTTGATGAGGTAACTATACTGATCCCTCTTTCATTCTTGATATTGGCAATTTGCATCTTCTTTCTTTGTCCATCCTTCTAGAAGTTTATCAATTATATTTATCTTTTCAGAGAACGAACCTTAGGATCAGTTGTTTTTCTCTATTGTTTTTCTGTTTCAATTTCATTGAAATTTGCTCTTTATTTTTTTCTTGTTTGCGGTTTTACTCTTCTTCTTCTTCTTTTTTTTTTTTTTTTTTTGAGTCAGAGTCTCAAGTTGTCACCCTGGGTAGAGTACTGTGATGTCACAGCTCACAGCAACCTCAAACTCTTGGGCTTAACCAATTCTCTTGCCTCAGCCTCCCAAGTAGCTGGGACTATAGCCCACCACAATGCCCAGCTATATATTTTGTTGTTGTTGCAGTTGTCATTGTTGTTTTAGTAGGCTCGGGCTGGGTTTGAACCTGCCAGCCTCGGTGTATATGGCCGGCATCCTACCCACTGAGCTATGAGTGCAGCCAAGTTTTGCTCTTCTTTTTCCTGCTTCTTGAGGTATAAACTTAGATTACTGATTTGAGAACATTCTTCTTTCCTACATATCAAGTCCTATAAATTTCTCTCTAATCACTGTTTTAGCTACATGGTATAGATTTTGTATTTTAATTTTCATTTAGTTCAAGATATTTTTTATTTCCCTGTTACTTCTTCGGAATATTTATTAATATGTCAATCATTTCTAAGTATTTAGAGATTTTCCTGTTATCTTTTTATTGCTGATATCTAGTTTGGTTCTGTTATGGTCAGAAAACATATTTTGTATGATTTCAATTATTTTAAATGTGTTAAGGTCTGCTTTATCATCCAACGTATAGCCTGTCTGGGTAAACGTTTCATGTACATTTGAAAGGAATGTGTATTCCGTTGTTGTTGGGTAGAGTAATCCATAGATATCAATTAGATCCCACTGGTAAATAGTGTTGTTCAATTATTCTATATTTGTTGACGTTATGTCTTTGGTTTTTATCAATTACTGAGATAGGGGTGAGTACACAGATTATAAGTTTGTCTGTATCTTCTTTTGGTTCTGTTACTTCTGTTTCATGTTTTGTTTTGTTTTGTTTTATGAGACAGTCTTGCTCTGTTGCCTAGGCTACGGTGTAGTGGCATCATCATAGTTCACGGCAACCTCAAACTCCAGAGCTCAAGCAATCTTTCTACCTCAGCTTCCAGAGTAGCAGGGACTACAGGTGTGCTCCACTATGCCTGGTTCATTTTTCTATGTTTTTGTAGAGGCAAGATCTTACCACATTACCCAGGCTGGTCTAGAACTCCTGGTCTAGAACTCCTGGCTTCAAGTGATCCTCCCACCTTGGCCTCCCAAAGTGCTAGGATTACAAGTATGAGCCACTGTGCCTGGCCTGTTTCATGTATTTTAAAATACAACAACAATAATGAAAGCCACTCAGCAAGACACCACCACATATTGACAAGAACACAGCTGTGAGACAATAACACAACAAGGTTATAAAACCTTACCAAGTTGTTTGTACAGTGCAGCCAAGGTAAGCACACAGTGGCAAGTTGACAAACTTAATTGCCATACCTTCCTACAATGACAGCTCTGATGTTCACAAGAAAGTGAAGAAATTAGAACCCTGTCCATTGTTGGTGGGAATGTAAAATTGTGTACCCAGCCTGTGGTGATTTTTTATGGGTATGTACTTATACCAAAACTTATCAAATTGTCCATATTAACTATGTGCAGTTTATAAAATATAAATTATACTTCAAATGTTAAAAATGTATCCACACAAAATAATGCATAGTTTGAGAAATATACAAACAAAAGCACCCATACTAAACACATTGAAATGACTGATATCCTAAGTTGGACGAAAAGGAGATAGCAATAAAGAACAGAAGAAAAAAGGGGAGTACATGGATGAACAAACAAATTTAAAAATCACAAAAGAGGAAAGGGTACCTACTCTGCTAGGTACCCCTTTTAGGAACACTTATAAAGACAATAAATTCCCTAAGGTTCAAAAAACGAATCTCATCAGTAGAACCTTTAGAGCATTAATCACATTAAAGAGAAAATATTCAGAAATAAGGCTTCTTTCTCAGAAGCCCTTAAATAACTCAAACTTCTTGTATGCATTCATTGAGCAAATATTTACTGCTCCCATTCTTAAGGCCAGCAATTTCCCCAATAGCCATTCATCCTCTCCATCCCCTGGCCCTACCTGCTGTGGTTTCCGCCTTTATTGCTATTGCAGAAGAATCATTTCTGGTTCCCCAAGGGCCTAAATTGGATTCAACTTTCCCTCCTTCTTCAATATTCTCTCCACTATCCGTGCTCTTTTGTTTTGTTACTTGTGCCTGAAACATTCGTGCCTGCAGCTGTTTGGATGCTTCATGAAATGCCATTTCCATTCGAATATCATTGTTTTGAATTTCGTAGTATAAACCTGAGGAAAAAAAGATGTTGAAATATGACAAATTCCCCACCATCATACACTGAAGAATTATGACATTTCACTTATTTTTCTCATATCTTTACCAAGTTTAAGAACTATATGATGAGTCATGAAGAGTAGAAAGGGAAAGAGAGAATAGGAAAAAAAAATTCATATTACAGGAAAATACCATACCAAGTAAAGTCCAGGCTAAAACACTGGTTGGTTCTAAGCAAGTGGCATCTTCAAAGAAAATTTCTGCTTGCTCGTAGTTCTCCATCAAAACAGCTAGGACACCACATAGCAGCAAGCTGACCAGAGATAACCAACATGGTTAACAATATGATCCCATGCCACATTCATGAAACCAAGACAATTTCATATAGAAGCTTATCTGTTCCTACTCAATCCTCATTTCCCTTCTACCTATACCTGTGGATATGACTCTGGTTGAGGGAAAGGGCTTTCTGAAAACATTCTTGTGCTTTGATGTTATCTTCAGTTAGAAGGCAGAAGGCACCATAGTCCAGCCAGTGATCGATGTTCTGTGGGTCACGGACCAACCTCTAGGAACATAAAGCAAGGTTAGTGACACTATGTTCTATTTTTTATGCCTATAACATCACACAGAACACATTCTATAAATACTGTAAGTTCTATGAAAGCTAATACCATGGCTCCTTTTTTGTTTACCACTAATCCCAAATGCCTAGCACAATCACTTTTCTGGTTTTTAAAAATTGAATAATCAAGCCATTTCCTACTATTGTCAGTATTCTGACCACCCTCAATTCATCTACAGTTTTTGGGAGTCTAAAGATTTATTTTATGGTACATCAACAATGTCTAATGATTTCTGACATTATATTGAAATGGAAAATGTTAATATACAAATGTGGGAAAAAGCACCTCATGATGAGTGAAAACTGCAAAATTGTTTAAAGAAATTAAAGAAGACATAAATAAATGGAAAGATATCCTATGTTCACAGTTTGGAAGACAATATTATTGTTTCAATATTATCCAAAGCAATCTACAGATACTTGCATAAGGCAATCCCTATAGAAATCTCAGTGAAAATCCTCAAAAAGTTAAATATGGAATTATCATATATGTCTCAGAAACTTTATTCTTAGGTATATAGACAAAATAATTAAAAACAAGTAGTGAAACAAATGCTTATACACAAATATTTTAGAGTTTTTGAGAGTTTTTTATATTCTAGATACAAATCCTTTGTCAGATATATGTTTTCCAAATATTTTCTCCTGATCTGTACTTTTTCTTTCTCTTATGTCTTCTGAAAAGCAAAAGTTTTTAATTTTTATGAACTTCTATTTATCACATTTTCCTTTGCGCAATCATGCTTTGGCGTCAAGTTTAAGAACTCTTTAACTCCAGGTCAAGAAGATTTTTTTCCCTATGTTTCTTCTAAACATTTTATAGTATTTTATTTTCCATTGAAACATATGAATTATTTGGAATTAATTTTTGTAAAATGTTTAACATTTATATCAAGGTTTTTTGCATATGGATGATCAATTGTTCTATAGAAAAGATTATCCTTTCTCTACTGAATTTTTTTACACCTACTCAATAATCAAATGATCTTACTTATGTAGTCCTATGTTTATACTCTCAGTTTTATTGATCTGTATGTCTATGCTTTCACCAATCAAGTTTGATTTTAGACTATCAAAAACTACTACTTATACCCACATTTCAAAAATAATAGTAATTACAATTACTGGGAAGATGTTTAATTACCTCCTCATAATACACTGCTGCCATTTCAAAGTTCTCATTGACTTCTGCTTCAAATGCAAAGAGTCGAAGCTGGTCACTGCTTATATAAATGGTTGAAACAGCACCTTGGACATCATCTGGCATGGTCTTGTCAATATCATGTTGACATGATAAGCAGACAAAATGAAGCAAGTACAAGTAAAAAGGTTTTATAAGCATAAATAAGATGTCAGATCCAGTCATGACATCTAAAATGATATTGATATTTCTTATAGTCTTGCCACTACTGTAAGAGCATGAGAGTGAACCAAGATAGAAATATCAAGGGTGAGAGAGAAGCTCAGGTATCTAAATACCAACAGTCTTAGCTCATGGAGGAGAGTAAAAATTGCTTATGGCAGAAATAACTCTCCTTAACCCTCCAGGCAGTCAGAGTCCCCATGCAGATCAACCCCGACCTCAAGCTTTCTCTAGTGAATAGGACAAGTATTTTCATTTTTTAGGTGGTATGCTATGAAAAGGTTGACAAGCACTAGCCAGGGTCTTTAAACATGGAGAAATCAGGGGACTGAGGACAAAGCTTTGGAAGCCAGATCTATAGTTTTAGTAGGATGTACAAACTGATAGATCCTACAATGGAGACAGAAGGAAAGGTAGGAGAAAAACCAGAAAAAGAATTTATACTATATATCCAGATTGGGAGACCATATTTGACGTAATTAGTAATATCCTGGCACAGAAGCTATGGTCAAGAAAGAGCCTACAAAATTATTTAATTAGAGGTAAAAATAATATCAATAACTTCAATGAGTACAGTTGCTAAAGAATGTGGAGAGTAAAGCCAAATTTGAGATGGGCCAAAGAGAGTTTTTGGTCATTTGATTCATGCTTTTGTTCTTTGTTCTTTTTAGTTTTTATGATCTTGACCTCCAAATTCCTTCAGCAACACACTTCTGTGCCCCAAACAATACTTTCCCTCTAATATTCCATTCCCAGAATTGACATTTCCAGCCTTCTACCTTTTTGTCAGTGAGTCCACTTACAATCACTCTGTGACTTTTTTTCCTCTGTTTCCAGTAAGCCCCTCACTTCCCAAGTGGATCATCCTGGACCTCATGATTACCCACTCATAATATTCTCTCACCAGCATACTTAAATCGCAGGCATCCTTGTCCTTCACCTGCACTTGTCCAGAAAACTCGCAAATTATATCAATCCTACACATGATTTCTTCATTCTTGAAATACTAGTTGGCCTGAGGGAAAACTACATAGGCACAGAGATATCTAAGCATCACAGACTCTTATAGAATTCAGTCTTAGCTGAAGACCATTAATACTCTTAGTAAAATCTATGTATTTGTCCTTATTTAGCAGCATATCCCATAATGCTATGCAGTATTTTAATTTTCTTCTCTTCTTCAAGCTTTTCATTGAATCCTTACTCCCTTCACTTTCAGTAAAGACCCTACTTCACAGAGATAACAGAAATCATTAAGCAGGAAACGCCCACTTGTTAAATCCCTTAGTTAAATGATTATTTAATTCTACATCCAATGTACCTCTTTCCTCTCAGTCTCAGAGGACTTCTCTGTTCCAAGGCTGATCCTTCTAAGTTCGGGTTATTTCCCAGTTGTATAACTTGGGCTTGCCATCAATTATCCCCATCTCTCTCCCCAATTTTTAACGTCTCCCACTTTGCTAACTGTTTTTCCCAAACTTGAGGATGTGCTCAAGGCTCTTCCATGGTAAAAAGAAAATATAATGTTTTCTACATTTTATTCTTGAATACTTAGGAGTGTTTGACAAGCTTGACCACTTTTTTTCTTAAAATTCTTTTTCCTTGGCTTCTGTGACACCACTGCCCACTGGGTTTTTTGACTCTTTAACAATTCCATTTATCTCCTTCAACTCTTTCCCTCACTCATCCCTGAAATGTTGGTACTTCCTAGGGTTCTACTGCCAGATTTCTTCCCTCTTTACTCATGTTTCTCCCAGGCAGTCTCATCTATGACCACAGCATCCTTATATCTGGCTCCCCAAATCTCCTCTCTAGTTCAGATCTCTCTTTTGAGCAAAACCCCACTGGAGCCAAGGTTCAAAACTAAATTCAACATAACCTGCCTCCCACCAAATTTACTCATGTTATATTCCATGTTCTGGTTAATGTTAATATCAAGTACTCATCACTAAGCCTTAAACTTAAGAATCTTTGACTCGGCTCAGCGCCCGTAGCATAGCGGTTATAGCACCAGCCACATGCACCGAGGGCGGTGGATTCGAACTCAGCTTGGGCCAGCTAAACAACTGCAACAAAAAAAATAGCTGGGTACTGTGGTGGGTGCCTGTAGTCCCAGACACTTGGGAGGCAGAGGCAAGAGAATCAGAGTTTGAGGTTGCTGTGAGCTGTAACTCCAAGGCACTCTACCAGGGGCGACATAGTGAGGCTCTGTCTCAAAACAAACCAACAAAACAACAACAAAAAACACCACAATGAAGGAAAGAGTAAATAGAATAGAGCAGTGGTTCTCAATCTTCCTAATGCTGCGATCCTTTAATACAGTTCCACATGTTGTGGTGACTCCCAACCATAAAATTATTTTTGTTGCTACTTAATAACTGTAATTTTGCTACTGTTATGAATCATAATGTAAATATCTGATATGCAGGATGTATTTAGGTGACTCTTGTGAAAGGGTCGTTTGACCCCGAAAGGGGTCGTGACTCACAGGTTGAGAACCACTTGGAATAGAGGCTTTGAGGAGGCATTGCTGGTTATAGACTACCAGGAGCACTCATTATTTTCCAATAAACCACAACTGAAAACATACAAAAATAAGCAAATGAATGCAAGATGTGCTCTACAAATAAAGACATAAACAGAAGGGCAGATAGAGAGCAGACCACCAGTCAAATAGAAAAGTCACTACCATTTCACTATAATATCTGAAAGCTTATAGTTTTTCTTTGTTTTTACTATCTTGAGAGAGACTTGAGAATTGCACATATTCCCAGAATAAGTGGAATCATATTTTCATTTCACAATTTACATAGCGTGTTTTACTTTTGGCAATTTTATCATAGTTTTGAAAGTTATAAAATTATTTTTCAAAGAAATTTTAAATGCCTATCCCCTTGTTCTTCCTAAAATTAGTCTTATAGGTTAGCCAGTTTCTTATTCATCTTGGTGTTTTCAGTGTTTAACACCTAGACCAGACACTTCAATAAATATTTATTGAATAACGGAGGAAAGGAAGCAAGGAAGGAAGGAAGGAAAGAAACCATTCATTGGTGTGGCATTAAGTTTAAGCATTATGTCATGGTGGCCGTATAGTTCAAGGGAGTAAGGGAGAAAGAGCTGGGCTGAGAGTTCAGAGAATGGAATTCTGGTTCTAAAACACTGGGTGCGTTCAATGTTCTACAGAGAAAAGGAAGGGCTCTCAGCTTTTGATACTTACCTGGTTTAGGGCCACATGCATCTGATCTACTAAGAACACATAGAGCTCACTGATAAATGTCTGAAGTTCTTCCTGGCTTTCAAATGATGTTGTCCTCAAGTATTTCTCTCTCACAATCTTTACCACAGCATGCTGCAAGATATACAAACCATCCATCTCACAACAGTCTGCACCTGCTGACAGCACAGGTCTCTGTAGGACTTCTGGTCCAAAATTTCAGAAGGTAATTGATTTCTCCCTTGGTGGCTGCTAAACTATCAGCTCTCTGATTTTCCTCCAGTCAACATACTGCATATGATTTCTTTTCTTGATGTCATCATTTTCACTAATAGGTATAATGCACGACTCATACCATGTGAAGAGAACCATAGGGCTGAAGAAACACGTTGGCATTAAGTTTAAGCATTATGTCATGGTGGCCATATGGTAAAGGGAGAAAGGGACAAAGACCTGGGCTGAGAGTCCAGAGAATGGAATTCTGGTTCTAATGCTGCCACTGTACAACTTCGTAAATTATTTTACACTTTGGTACCTCAGTTTTGTCATTTGTTAAGTGGATATTTAGTTCTGGTATTATTACCTTATTTCAGAAGATGACTGAGAAACCAAAAAGAAATAACAGGATGTAGAAGCTTAAAATGCTATACGAATATAAACATAGCATGTTGCTATGGCCAGGACAGCTGCTGCTGCTTTTTTTTTCTTTCTAATATAATATTACTGCCAAGGTTTTTACTAAGTACTTTCTATGCATTATATTATTTAACTCTCATAGTGACCCCATATGATAATATTAATATTATCCCTCATTGTTAGATAAAGAAATCAAGAAAGGTAAAATTATATGCTCAAGGTCTCTGAGCTAGTAAATAGAACCAGAAATCAAACTGAGACAGCAACATCACCTGCTGAGAATACCCTCTTGCCTCTGATAGCATCAGTTGTTTTTCACTTTATTACTTCGAGGTTCTTTCTTTTTATCTGTTTAGTACAGCACATAGTAAATGTGCATACAGAGGTAGTGTAATGTAGCAGTTAGGAATATGAGTTCTGGAGCCAGACTGTTGAATTTGAATCCTGACTTTGACCTTTACTATCTCTGTGGCATTAGGCAAATAACTTAACCAACTAATGTTTCACGTCCCCATCTGTAAAGTGAGAAGTACCTACTTCACAGGATTATTATAAGGATTTAAATTAGTAAACATAAAGCATTGACAAATTTGCCTAGCATACAACACCTAATAAATGTTAGCCATTATTAAGTGAACTATTTCTCAAATATTAGTGATTCTATGGATCAGAGATATACATAAACGGAAGGCAGAATTGGTTACCGAGTCAGTGCCAGAGTTTCTGACTCCTAGAGCAACAATGAAATCTGGATCAAAATCTGGCCTCGCCTCAAGTAAAGAACCAAAAGCTCACACTCAGAATGAATACTATGTCCCTCCAAGACTGCAGGAATGGAGCTTCTCCTGACATTCTATCATAGAGAACTTAGCTCCTTACGCCAACAGCAAAAAGTAGGAGTACAGTTGAACATAATCAGAGGGAAAAAATGTTAACTGGGTATGTAGAGAAGGTGCTCCATAAAACCCATGGGATAATTGAACAAATGAATATTGTACCTTGAGTTGTTCTTTGAAAGCAAAGTATTTTCCAGAGCAGTTAAGTTCATAGCTTAGCTGGCACTTCTGTTCCTCCAGAGTTTCACTATCTATATCATTCCCCAGTTTTGCCACCTGTTTTCCAAACATTCTGTGGTACTCATCCAGAATGGCTCTAGAAATGTTCTTGATCTGTGAGTGGTAGTCACTCACTGCCTAGGAAAATATAAAATGTCTGCTAAAGAGGGCTCAAAGAGGTCAAGTCCATTGAAAGTAAATCTAAAATTGGTTTGGGATTTATATTCAATAATATTTTAGGCCAGGGGTGTCCAACCTTTTTCTTTTTCTGACGCACATTGGGAAAATAGGAGTTGTCTGGGGCAACATATTAAATACACAAACACTCATGAAAGCTGATTAGCAAAAAATCAAAAACAGGTCCATGCATACTTTTGGTGATATTTAACACCACAGAGAAGCCAAAAAAGTCCTCACAAAATCTGCAGGCCACAGGATGTACACCCTTGCTTTAGACTAAAGTGCTCTTTTCTTCCCAGCTCAGAGACCATCCACCAAGATTAAACATTGTATACTATTCGCTATATGCCACTAATCACAAATGTCACAAGGAATGAAAATGTGTAAAGCTTTAAACAAGTTTTCACTCCTCTGAAGACATATTAGAGAGCTCATGCAATTTTCAAATGCATGCACTCTGTATCTTACTTATTGTTTCACCTTGGTTTTGGCACTTGCCTTTTGAGCTCCTCCTGTCCGACGGGTAAGAGGAGGCCTTGGAGGAATCATTTCCTTGACTCTATCAGGAAAAACAAAAAACACGTTACCATCTGCAGATTTATGTTTTCTTATATCTCACCTTCAAAGAGTCCGGGTATGAGAGATCCAAGGTCTCTTCCTCCATTGCACTTGAGTACTGTGAATACCAACACAGTACATGGCTGAGGATCAGGTAGGGGAAAAGCCAGGAAGCAGCTGCGTAGAAAGTATCTAAGTTGTACTTTTGGCTGTTTTCAGTCCTGAATTTACCCTTTACCCTTACACATTTTTTTTAACCTGTCATTGTACATAAGTAGCTCCTTGACTACTTGGAAAGAAATCGGTATCATGATTTTAGTGGTACTCAGTAAAGTCTCTGAAAACACAAGTATTTGGAAATCTGAGTAGTAGAGACAAATGAAAGCTTTTCTTTTCTTTTTCTTTTTTCTTTTTTTGAGACAGAATCTCATTTTGTTGCCCTCGGTAAAGTGCCATGGTGTCATAGCTTACAGCAAATTGGGCTAAAGCAAATCTCTTGTCTTAGCCTCCCAAGTAGCTGGGACTACAGACGCCTGCCACAACACCCAGCTATTTTTAGAGATGGGGTCTCGCTCTTGCTCAAGCTGGTCTTGAACCTGTAAGCTCAGGCAATCCACCCACCTTGGCCTCCCAGAGTGCCCAGATGTGAAAGCTTTTCTTTCCCTTTGATCTAGGATAAAAGTGTACTCTTGGGTCAGGTGCAGTGGCTCACGCCTGTAATTCCTATCACTCTGGGAGGCCGAGCTGGTGGATTGCTTGAGTTCAGCAGTTTGAAACCAACCTGAGCAAGAGGAAGACCCTGTCAGAGTCCCAAATCTGAGATAAGGACTTTTCAGGCAAGGAAACCACAAGTGGAAAGGCCTTACTACAAGAATGTGCCTGGAATGTGTGAGGAATAGCAGGAATACCAGTTTGGATGTAATGAAAAACTGAGGGCAAAGTATGTGCAGAAAATGCAGGCCCTTATAGACCATTGTAGAGACTCTTACTTTAACTCAAGAGTGTGATGGGGAGTCACAGGTAATTTCTGAGCGGAAGAGTTACATGAATTGACTTCAATTTTAATATAATCATTTTAGAATGCTGTCTTAAGAATAAACTCCCCAGGCTTGGCACCTGTGGCTCAAGCAGCTAAGGCACCAGCCATATACACCTGAGCTGGTGGGTTCGAATTCAGCCCAGGCCCACCAAACAACAATGACGGCTGCAACCAAAAAATAGCCAGGTGTTGTGGCGGGTGCCTGTAGTCCCAGCTCAAGGAGAATTGCTTGAGCCCAGGAGTTGGAGCTGTGAGCTGTGATGCCACAGCACTCTACCCAGGGCGACATCTTGTGGCTCTGTGTCAAAAAAAAAAGAATAAACTCCCCAAATGTTCATCAAGTGATGAGTGGAAAAACAAAAGGTGGTATATTTATTCAATGAAATATTATTTGGCAATAAAGAAATCAAGTACTGACACATGCTACAATATGCTAAATGAAATAACCTTATGCCAGTCACCACATATCGTATGATACCATTTGTATGAAATGTCCAAAGTTGTCCAAATCTATGGAGATAAAAAGTAGATAAGTGGTTGCTTAGGACTGGAGAGTAGGGTACAGGGGTTGGCAAAATGGATGGGAGGAAATGACTCCTAATGTATATGGAGTTTTATTTTATTTTTTATTTTTTGAGACAGTATCACTTGGTCACCCTTGGTAGAATCACGTGACATCTTAGCTCACACAGTAGAGTGCCAATGCATCTTAGTTCATAGCAACCTCAAACTCTTAGGCTCGAGCAGTCCTCTTGTCTTAGCCCTACACATTTTTTGAGTAGCTAAGACTACAGGTGCCTGCCACAATGCCCAGCTCGTTTTAAGAGATAAGATCTCACTCTAGGTCAAGTTGGTCTCCAACTCATGAGCTCAGGCAATCCACCTGCCTCGGCCTCCCAGAGTGCTGGGATTAGGGTTTTAATTTTAGAGGTAATGATAATGGTAATGGTTGCATAATTCTGTGAATACACTAGAAGTCCCTGAACTGTATGCTTTAAATGTGTGAAGTATGTGATATGTCAATTGTATCTCAATGATGCTGTTATTCATAAGAGAAGAAGAAACTGAAGGGTGGAATGGTAGATGCCGGGAGAACAGATGAGAGATTACTATGGCTCTGACAAAAAATATTGTGAGAATTAGGCACAAAAATCTAGAGTTAAGGAGAGAAGCCTAGGCTTGAAATATAAATTTGAGAGCCATCAGCATATAAATGGTGTGTAGAGCCAGGATAACGGATAGAAATCAAGGAAGTTGGGTATATAGTAAATAAGTTCAAAGACTGAGTTTTGTGGGATTTCAACATTTAGAAGCTGGATAAACCAGGGAGGGAGGAATAAAACCAAGAGAGTATAGGACCTGAATGCCAGGAAAAGAGGTACCTCAATGAAGACTGAATAAACACTGATCACAGGTCCAAATGACTCAGAATAAACCACTGGATTTAACAATGTGGTGGTCATTGATGACTTAATATAAGAAAATATATCTGAAGATAAATTTTTAGAAGGGAATTATCTGATCAAAGGGTTAAAAGATCCATGAATTTTTTTTTTTGTTTTTGTTTTGTTTTGTTTTGTTTTTGAGACAGAGCCTCAAGCTGACCCCCTGGGTAGAGTGCTATAACATCACACCTCACAGCAACCTCCAACTCCTGGGCTCAAGCCATTCTCCTGCCACCACCTCCTAAGTAGCTGGGACTACAGGCACCCGCTACAACACCTGGCTATGTTTTGGTTGTAGCTGTCGTTGTTGTTTGGCAGGCCCAGGCTGGATTCAAACTCACCAGCTCAGGTGTATGTGCCTGGCACCTTAGCCGCTTGAGCCAGAGGTGGTGAGCCTTTATGTTTTTTTTGTTTTGTTTTGTTTTTGGAGACAGAGTCTCACTATGTAGCCCTTAGTAGAGTGCTGTTGCATCCCAGCTCATAGCAACCTCAAACTCTTGGGCTTAAGCGATTCTCTTGCCTCAGCCTCCCAAGTAGCTGAAACTACAGGCGCCTGCCACAATGCCCAGCTATATTTTTATATTTGTTTTGTTATTGTTGTTGTTGTAGTTGTCATTGTTGTTTAGCAGGCTTGGGCCAGGTTCGAACCCACCATCCCCAGTGTATGTGGCTGGCGCCCTAACCACTGAGCACTGAGCCATGAATTTGAATTTAAGTAGCTATTACCAAATTGCCCTCCATTGGAATTGTACCAATTTACACTGTCAGCAATTTGTATGAGAGTAGCTATTTGTAAACATCTTAAAAAACACACAACTAGTAATTAAGCCTGAACTTCAGTAATTAAAAAACAAGGTATTTCAGTGTAATTTTAATTTGAATTTCTTCAGTTTTTATATCAAAATATGAAGGGGGTATAAATGTTTTTGTACATGGATACTTAAGGTGGAGCTTTTAGCATACCTTTCACCATAATAATGTGTACACTGTACCAAATAGTTTTTACCCCTCCTCCTCCTTCTACCAATCCCCTTCTTGGTTTTGCCCATGTGCCCATGTTTTAGTTCCCAATTATTAGTGAGAACATGTGGTTTTATTTTTCCCTTCCTGAGATACTTCACTTAGGATAATGACCTCCATCCAGTTCCATCTATATTGCTGCAATAGACATTATTTCATTCCTTTTTATGGCTGAATAGCATTCCACTATATATAGAGAGAGAGTGCCAAAGAACGTATACATGTTTTAAGAAATAAAAAATTGGGGCGGTGCCTGTGGCTCAGGAGGTAGGGCACTGGCCCCATATATGAAGGGTGGTGGGTTCAAACCTGACCCAGGCCAAACTGCAACAAAATAATAGCTGGGTGTTGTGGTGGGTGCCTGTAGTCCCAGCTACTCGGGAGGCTGAGTCAAGAGAATCACCTAAGCCCAGGAGTTGGAGGTTGCCGTGAGCTGTAAGGCCACAGCATTTTACCCAGAGAAATAAAGTAAGACTCTGCCTCTTAAAAAAAAAAAAAAGGAAAAGAAAAGAAAGGATTGATTGGATTAAAGATGGTGGCCGAGTAACAGCTTCCCTGTAACTGGTACGGCAAGTCTGGGGAGACAAGACTCCAGGCATCTCTGGCTGGTGGGATCTGCCTATGATCATCCCTTTGAGGATACAGGGAGCCAGCAAGGGACTTCTGGACCCCAGGAGGAGGACAAAACAGTGGAAAACTGGCAAGTGGCTGCGTGTGTTGGATCTACCTAATTACGCCGGCAACTGTGAGTACAAGCAGCAGTGAGACTGCAAACCGGACAGGCCTTACCAGTGAACTGTTTTGGTGTTCTTGGACTTGGCACTCAGTTGAGCTGCCTTGGGGAGAGCTTGAGCAGGAGTGTGGAGAACGTTGGGCATTGTCTGGGGCCCCAGAATGAGCCACTGAGCTAGGTGAATTAAGCCATTGTCAAAGAACTGCTCTGGCAAGCTCCGCCCTCAGGGTCCCAGAGCAAGGATCGGGCGGGACAAAGTAAACTAGTGACTAAGCAGCCTAAAGGCAGGGAGTGAGCTGCCTTACAGCCTTAATCCTTAGGGGTAGAGTGAGACTGTTTTGGCACACTGGAGCCTTGGGCTGTTGCCCTGGGTAGAGTGCCGTGACGTCACAGCTCATAGCAACCTCAAACTCCTGGGCTTGGTGCCGCCCAGACCTCCATTAGAGCTATGCAGCGACCCCGACCTGTGACCCGCACCCACCGGGCCTTCACATTCCCTGACTAGGAACTGCAGGAGCCACGCAACACTGCATCCTCCCTCCTGTGTCCTTCCAGCCTCCACACTAGCCCATTCATCTGGCCAGAGACTCTGGTAGCTGCATGCCCTCGGGAGCCCTCCCTGCCTCTGCACAGAGCCCTTCTCCTGGCCAGAGACGGCTGGAGCCTTGGGCTCTCTGTGCCAAAGTCACTGGGTGCCAGGCACTCCCAGAATTGTGAACATTACCCCCAGCCCTGTTGCTGGATCCAGGTGTGCCACACAC